>CM070824.1:37024074-37051574 GCA_036326025.1 Chrosomus eos | reverse complement strand
TCTGTGATCCAGTCTCAAGCATAAAGCGTTAAATAAAGGTGTAAATGAGGTCCAAAATGTTTTGGGATTGGATCACTCAAACTACATTCAGAGGTCGTTAAAAACACATGTGACCACATACTGATGTAACTGTCAATCATACAAAAAAGTGCTTAAAGTGTGCTTTCTTTTATGTTTTCAGTGCTCCGGGCTGTTGAGACTTTCTTTCCTCAACATTAACCATTCAAATAAGTCATCAGTCTCTGTCTTCCTCTTAAACTGCTTGTTTAATAAATGAATGCAGAAACAGCAGATAGCTGAAGCATATATGTCTGCTGGTGTGTCTTTCAGACTGCCAGAGTGATAGTAGAGGAATTAAGGGTTCACATCTCAGGAATGCCAAGCTGAAGGCATTTGAAGCTTATTGAGACGCATTGATAAATGACTACGTCAGCTTGGAACTGACAACCGTATTTACAGGTGGGACTCTCAAATTGTCCTGGTAACAGAAGTCAATCCCTTTCTCTAACTCTATAGGGACAGATAATTATTAAATATCACTTGGTACTGCATCTTTAAGAATTTACATTGTATTTGAAGTATTTTGGGCAGCACCCACTGCTTTTCAATAATGTTATGCTTTTATGTCAGTTTCTCCTCTGACTAAAAACCAAACAGTCTCATCTCCCACCACACAAAACCCATCTTTTCTGACATTTGTAATTACTAAAGAGAGGTGTAGAACCCTAATATACTGATAAAACATGTTGTACATTTGTCCATAATTATATGAACACCAACTGGTTTTCGATTGTCTGTCCTTTTTATAGAGCATGCATCAACCCAACTCAATTTAAAAATTCTATTTGTAAGGCCTTTGGTTATATGATGTCTTTCATTACCAAACTGTGTGTGAACCGTATTTAGCCGGTTCAGATTTTTAGATTTTGGTTTAGATTTTGTTAATTTAGTTAAACTAAATAAATATGAGAAATGTTGCCTTGACAAGTATTATACAATTAAATAAAATACGTTAATTTAATATATTTTAAGTAACTGTTTTTATGGTTTCAGTTAACTAATAACAGTTGTTAACTAATAATGCTGATGCAAGTAATCCCATTCACGAAAAGATCAACGCTAAAGAGCAACATATATGCGTGCGTAGTTTATTTACATCCAAACATAGCTTTGTTCCTTTAAGTTCCCAGAGAAAAAAACAACGATGACAGGACAGAAAATAATAAAGACAAGAACCGTGCACAGAGCGACTGTGGGATAGTGAAGCGTGGAGACAGAGGGTGCTTCTCTATTGATTTATCCTTCTGTAACCTCTTTCTGTCTTTTTTTTTTTTCCCTGCAGACTGTGTTTTTTGGGAGCTGGTCTGGCCAGGCAGATTTGACTGGAGCCAGAGTGTAGATACAAGGCTGAGCCCAGATAAACAGCTTCTTGTTTGAGCCGCCGCTGCGCTGAGCTTCTCTGTGCTGAGCTGAGCAGGCTGATAAGAAAGGCAATGGCGGCAGCCAAGAGAATGGACCAGGGCCTGGGGAAGTAGACACTCTGACTGCACCCTGCCCTCCCCTGACCGCTTCTCCTCCCAGCCTTAATCTCTCCTCTTTTCTTCTCTCCCTCGCTCTTTTCACAGCAAAAGGGCAGAGCTGCCTAATTGCCTGGTGAGAGTGAAATGTATCAGTGGGCCACATCAGTGTGGGGAGCAGGGGAAGAGACGCAGACATTGCTAACTAGAGACCCAGGAAGAGAGTTGACTAAACTCATATTTATAGATTCTAAAAGTATAGGGAAAATATACTCGAGTTGAAGTTACTCAATGAAAATGTTAATGTATTTTGTCTTCAATAATTGAAATTAGTCAAATAAAAACCCACTATGATCCAATTTATGACTTGTCCCATGTGCAGACTATGGCTCATAGTATGTTGTGACGTCAAACTTGGTGCTACAAAATGTAAATGTGAACAAACATGATTGTGATTTAAGACCTATTAAAAATATCTCCTTTCATGTTCCATGGTACAAAGTAAGTTATATGGTTTGGAATGTCATGAGGGAGAAAAACTTATGATAGGATTTTTGGGTGCACTATCATTTTAAATTCCAGAGCATCCTTGTCTGTTTTTATTTGATCTCTACAACACAAAATATGCCATGTTCCCAATGCCTTAAATTCTCTCCCAGCTTAAAATACCTCCTACTATCACAATTGATCATCATGCCTGAGAGACGCTGATAGGCCAAACATGCCAGTTCAATAACAGCAAGAACGCTTTGGCTCAGCTCTGGACTAACCCACATCGCTTCAAATCCCCTCTCTCTCCTCTCTCTCCCTCTCCTCTCCTCCTCTTCTCCTCTCTCTCTCTCTCTCTCCTCTCTCTCTCTCTCTCTCTCTCTCTCTCTCTCTCTCTCTCTCTCTCTCTCTCTCTCTCTCCTCCCTCCCTCTCCCTCTCTCTCTCTCCTCCTCCTCTCCTCCTCTCCTCTCCTCCCTCTCCTCTCTCTCTCTCTCTCTCTCTCTCTCTCCTCTCTCTCTCTCTCTCTCTCTCCTCTCTCTAACATAGTCAGCTACACTAAGATTCACTCACACTCTTTCAATGCTCAGACAGACAGAGGAGTGCAAAAAAATAAAAAAATACTACCATGCTGCATATACAAATAATTGAACAACGTCAAGGGAACATTCTGTATTCACTCTCTATAGTTCACACAACTGAATCATAGATATGTGGACACTACTACAAAAAATCAATCAATATATTTTTTAAAGCCAAATTGTGAGTGAGTGAGTGTGTGTCAAAAGTCATAATGTATATATAGGCCTATTTACAGGAGAATAAATATATATTTATTTTATATATAAAAGAGCCTGGGTAGGGGGCGGAGGAAAAATTAATTCATAATAACTGCAAACAGGTATTTTAGTATTTTTTTTATACTAAATGCCATGGTATATATAACAAAATGCTAAAATACTTGTTTGCAGTTATTATGACTTTGACATGATTTTTTTCACTAAATAAACACATCAGGCAAGGTATTAATACAGCTCATGCTGCTGTCAGGTCAGATGATCCTTCTCAGACTTGGCACAGAGTCTTTTCTTTCTCTTTCACTCTCTCCCTCTGTGTCGTTCTACCTCACAGTCAGTGCCTGAGGACTGACGGTGGTTCCTTTTGTGCTCTTGCTTATTTTTGCTGACCTGGAACAGGCAGACAGACACTGAACAGAGCCTGGGTAGGGGGCGGAGGAAACGGGGGGCTCTCCTGAAATACGGTCCTCTGCATTCAGGAGGGTGAGGTGGAATAACAGCATCATAGCTCTCAGGTGTCACGGCGTCTGGCACGGAGTTGGCAATAGGGGGAGGAGGCAGAGAGGGGGGAAGATATGAAATGAAAGCACAACATGGAGAAAAATTGATTAATGCAATAAAAAATAATTCATTATTGTTATGCATATATATTTTAAACACTGATTAAGAGCCCAGTAGCATAACTTTGTCTGACATTAAGATGTATTACTGCAGGATGTCAGAGTTTGACAATTACAATGCCAAAAAAAAATTTGTTCTTAAAAAAAAAAAATTTACTCAAGATTTTAAGGCTTTTCTGAAAAGTGTATACATTATATATACGCAATAAATGTATAAATTGATAGTATCGATCTATGTATTGTGTTTTACTCTAGAAGTGATTCTGTATGTGGTTTTGAAGAAAACGTAATATGCCAATTTTAGACAAGCCCACAGCAAAGAAGACCCTTCGCTAATCGTCATTGGCCAATGGGTTGAGGTCTTAAATTCCATCCAATAACCCATTTCACACAGTCCTCTATTCCACATGGTGTGGTCCTAACCATTCCTTCCTGTCATGGCACCGGATCAACTCGTCAAACACAGAATGAGGTCAGAAAGGAGAAGCTAACATGGTACATTCAATACGAAGGGGTGACAGTTTGTTTATCCTAGTAAAGAAAATTAAAGTTTTAATTCAATATCTTTTAACAAGTTCCTCTCAGAGGTGGTCCATCCAAGAAAGGAAAAGTCATTCCAAACAACCACCACTGAAACATTACAGGATCCAAATCAACGACCAGTTAAACCTGCCTGAAAAAAGACAGTTGAAATCTGTTGTCTGGCAACACAAGCAAATATTTCGCTCAGGGAAATTGCAGCCACAAACTGACAATTAAAAAATTAAATATTTCATCCAGATTCCAAACACTGCATTCTTTTTCCTCTTTCAGGAGCGGTTTAATGACTGTACCAGTCCAGACTGGTTAATCCACAGTAAAGCCCCAACATACTCACTACCTGTTTTTCTGTTTGCATAGTTATAGGGTGTTCACTATGAATTTCTGCATGATCTGAAGAAAGCCTATTGTGATTTTACCCTCCAGCCTCACTTATCCTTAAATATGTATAGCTAAAACCATAAAAACTGGAGACCTTGACAGAAGAGTGATATGATTGCTCAACCCAGTTTATTAGGGTTTATGGAAAAGCATGCAGGCAAGCGTACAAGGTCAAACAGATTAAAGTACAATTAAAAGCAAACAAACGATTAAAAGAAGTTAGTGTACTGACACCCTTTGCACCTTCAGTCATGCTTCTGCCAGCAATATATATATATATATATTAACGGGAAGACATGGGTGGGACAACATACTGAAGATGTTCTTTAAGAAGAGTAGAAACAGTACAGTTTGTTATGAGGAAAAGGTGTGGATCAAAATGGGAAACAATGAAAAGTAGACTTTGTTCACACTGCACATAAATCCTATTTGGGGTTTTTAAATCTTATTTTAGGATTGGTTGTCTGTATTGTCATTTTGCAAGTTAGTAAATTCCATCTATATGTTCAGAAAATGACATTACAATAAACACACTTGCAAATAGACTAAACATATATATATTTTAAAAATCTAATTGTAATCTGATTTAAAAGCAGCATAATCATTTTTAACATTGATAATAAGAAATGTTCTTGAGCAGCAAATCAGCATATTAGAATGATTTCTGAAGCATCATGGGAAACTGAAGACTGGAGTTATGATGCTGAAAAGCTTTGTTCATCACAGGTTTTTGCTGTATTTTTTAGCCTTGGTGAGTAAAAAAAAAAAACTAATTCGAAAAACTCAGGGAACCTGATAATACAGCTATGAAACATCAAAGACACGGAACAATGAGCAAACAGAACAGGAAGTATATAAACAAAGGTTAACAAAGGAACTAAACAGGAACAGCTGAACCGAATGAAAACTAATATTTAGCCATGGAAACTAACAAAAACGAATGCCGACACGACAGGAACTAAACTAAACAGGACAAGACCGTGACAACGACACTCAAGGTCACATTACAAACATAGATTTCATCCTAGAAAGCATCAATACTTCATCAATACAACATTAAACAAACGATACGGTCACACTTTATATTAGAGGTCTTTACCTGCTATATATTTGCATTAAAAAATAAGTACAATGTACTTATTGTGTTCATATTGTAGCCTATTGTATTTGTAAAACATTTTGATAACACTTTATAATAACTGCACACTATTAATCATTAGCTATTAGTAAACAGTTAATTCATCATTTATAAAGCATTAATAGACATAAATAAGCAGTTTATAAATAAAGCTATACATATATTCTTGATTCAGCATCTCTATAATGTGTTTAATAATTATATTTTCAGACTTTATTAATGATCAATTTATCATTTTAAAATTAAAAAATATTGCATTTACAAACCAGTTATTTAGAAGTCGTCAGTGGTTCATAAGATCACTTAGAAAAAGTAAGTAAATGATTAATAAACTATTTAAATGTACATTCATGTATCTTAAATATTTATGTTTTGTCTCACTATGTTGTGTGTGTTTCCTTTTTCTGTTTAGAAGATAAATAAACCTTAAAAATCTCCTTTGTAAATGCTATAATGTAAATGTAAATCCTCACTTTAGATGCTCACAAAAATAGTTAACTGACCAGTAATAAATGCTTTATAACTGCCTAAAATAATCATGAATTACAGCAGAAATACTAAAGCATTTATTAACACACTAAGTAACTATTACTATATGTCTGAATAATAATCTGTATAATGTACATTTAAATAGTTTATTAATAATTTACTTACACTTTCTAGGTGATTTTATGAACCACTGACAACTCCCAAATAACTGGTTTGTAAATAATGCAATACTTCATTTTAGAAATGATAAATTTATCATTAATGAAAATACAATTATTAAATGCATTATAGATATGCTTATAAATCAAAAATAAAGCATTTAAAGCTGTATTTATAAACTGCTTATTAATGTATATTAATGCTTTATAAATGATGAATTAACAGTTTACTAATGCTTAACTATATAATGATTAATAGCGTGCAGTTATTATTAAGTGTTACCTACACGTTTGCTGCTTTTGAGTTGAGATACTGGTAGTATGGGGTAAGTTTATGGGTGAGTAAAGGTGTAAGAGAAGAGTCAACAGTGTAATTATATAATTTATTACAGAAATCAATTACAGCTGTAATTAAATGCAGGTATTTTGTAAAAACATCTGTACACAATAAGTGCATTGTATCAAATGACATAATATAAATGTACTAATATAAATGTTAGTACAGTACTTCTCAAAGTCCGGACTCCGGTCCGGATCCGGACCTGGAGGGAATTCAATCCGGACCCGCCTCCATTTCGTATTTCAAGAGCACTAATTGTGTGTAAGGGATTAAAAGTGTGAATTTCCTACTTTGATAAACGCATTGTAAAATCATTTGTTTATTTTTTGAGATGGTCCGAAATTAAACTGAAGGCGAGATATTTAAAGGTTTCCTCCGTGATTTAGTTGCTATGACATCCAGTAAGCGTATGACTTTTGACGTAATCAGGCGCAACCATAGACTGTACAAAGGGGCGCAACGCGGCACTTCACCGAAGTAAGCGTTTGAATGGGTGTGGAGGATGTCATTGTCCAGGAAAAGAAAAGTTGATGAAGAAAAGATGGATTGGACAGAGAGGTATTGCGTTTACAGATATCCCAAGTCTCCCGGAAGTTCCAGGAGTGGAATTTTAAAATACATTCGATACTTAAACCGAAAGCCAGTGCGCATATGTAAAATGATATATATCATAATCGTATTAAAACAATAATATGTTGATTTACTTTTCAAACTGCAAACAATTAAGAATGAATTGAGTCTGATAGGCCACTTTTTTTCTTTTTTTTTTTGCTACTTGTCACCTATATGAACAACAAGTGAGGCGACACTAGTCTTTGGATTGGTTGACCAACCAAGGATATATTTTCCGGGTAGTTTTAAGGGGAGTGAAACAATCTTCCTCGAGCAGTTCCGTGCTGCCTTTTAAGGAGCGGGCATGCATGATGGGTCCACACACGAGATGCCCTCTTGCTGCACCCACCAAGATCATAAGATCAGCCCTGCTAACTGAGGCTCACCCTGCCTCTCCGGGCCGCGAGCAGGACAGGCCATGACTCAGCGGCAGACAAAGAGTCCGATGACGGTGGAGATAAGGGCTCATCGCGTCACCAGAGCGCACAGAGCCGGTGATAATACCACTGGCCTCTCCCTGCTGGCTCCAGTCTGCTCTGCCCTCCCGCCGGTGCCATCTTGTCTTCATTCTCACACACAAAAACAAAGTCACACACACACACACACACTCCCAGAGGCTAGCGACTGACTCTGTGCTTTTTCTCACGACAAAGGGTTCCCCACCCCCCCGGACAGACCGCCTCCATAATGCAACGCTCCACTGCACAGAAAAAGAGAGATAGAAAGAGAGAGATACTGCTCCTGACAGTGATCACAGGCTCAGACGCCAGTCTCTGCGCTATCATCAGGGCGCGATGAGGAGATAATTCATGGAAAACTCACTCAAAGCCATTGTTTAAAGATAGTCGGAGATGCTCAGACACGAGAATAGACACCGAGATCAGATCCTTTGCCATGTCGCCAGTTTTTGTTGCATCATTACAGTGTAGTTAATGACACATCATAATAATCTGACTCTCAGGGTTTGTTTCCTCCTACGCAATTAGCCAGAAATGACTTGAATAAATAAGTCTCCTGCGCTTAGAGTGGCCCAGATACCGTCATGTATGAACAAGTGAACGTGCCTTGCTACACGTTGCCGTGCTGAACATGAAAATTTAGGGTCAAGTTCAGTTCAGGGGTTGATGACTAGCCTTCTGCCCATGTGTCCTCCTGTTTCCTCTTTCTGGAGGAGGAGAGAGGTCAGCGGTGATGGCTATGTAACGTAACCCCTGACTACACATACACACATAACCTCCTTTCCATCCTGCCACAGTGACAAAGCTCACGTTCACGTCTCAAGGAAAGCCAAAAAGACCTTGACACATTCTTTTGAAATGACCGTTTAATTGTTGTGGATGCAATGCCCTATTCAAACGGTGGAAGTAAGTTTGCCATATGCATTACAAAGGAAGCGGTAATCAGATCTGATCGTGGGATGCAATACAGAGGAAGACGTATGATTGTTGTAATGCTTTTACGTTAAATTTCAGCATCCTTTGAACCCGATCAAACGTGAGCCTGGGCGGCTGACTTATCAGATTGTGGAAAACAAATCCACGTTGGGAGAAAACATGCTGGTTTTAATCATGTTATTCATGTCGTACAACTGGTATGATTTTAGGCATTTAATTACGCAAAGTTAATAAGGTCTGCCAAATGTAACCAACTCCCTTATTTTTCTTCATTTTTGAATGTTTTGTTGGAAGACGGTGCAAAAAAACAAATAGATTCCAGGTCTTAGTGGTTCAGTGAAATTTGTGCTCGCTTTAAGGCACTTTTTGGGAACTTTTTTTGTTATAAATTGGTTAAGTTAATATTACTGCCATTAATCAACACAAAATACCCTTATAATGACATTATAAAATATAAACATGTTGAAATAACTAATATTTCGCAGTTGATTATGCTACAAAGTGTCAACACAACCACAGCTCTCTGAATGTCTTTAATAACCCAAAGCTTGGATTTTGATCCGCACTGAAAAACTGAAGAAATACCAGATTAAAAATCGACAAATGTTGACAGAATCTGCAGGATTAAGAGATGTGTACATTTATTTGGTGCTTGGCAAGAAAACCACACACTATAATTGACACCAAAGACCAAAATAATAAAGGCATTTGGTTTGATTTGGTATTTTTCAAATACCAAATAATAAAAAGTCTCTATAAATGATATAACAATTCTAACAAATGAAGTATAATTACAAATATTTTTCATTACATTTATTACAAAACAGCACAAAGATGATTGAAATGTGTTGTCATCTTATCATTTTGTGCAGAATAATAAAAATAAAAATAATAAAGGGTTTTGAGAGTTTCTAAAGGGCAGCCGTCTGAATGCAGATTCTTCAGCACGACATCATCAGAATTGTTCTGTATGTCAGTTGGCTTTACAATCACAGATTCTCTTTGGTCAGACATAAAAAATGGGGAAAATAGAACAGATAAGATATAACCTAAAACACAACCAGGTTTTACTGATTAATCTCTCTTTCCCTCTAAGTACAGAGGTTCTCAGAAAAAATGGGGCTGCCATTTTGGGACTGAGGTCCCTGCCAAAACGGTCCAGTTGCTTAACCCACTCTTTTCCAATAATCAAGGCGTGTACAATGAAATCCATGAAATTCTATAAACAAGAAATAGAGGGAAAGGGAATAGGATGAGAGGACAAGAGACAACATAGAAGAGCAAATCTAGTTCCAGTGTCTCTTTGGTGTGTATGTGCATTCTAGCCTAAACAAACTGTATCAAAAAGGTGATTGGTTCTTTTAAACAAAAGGTAGGCTGTCTTTACTATACAACCTAACTATCACAATTTCTCCCATTCATATTTCAACAAGAATTCGGACTCCTCTGCTGTATAACCAAATCTTAGCATGC
Organism: Chrosomus eos; assembly: GCA_036326025.1. Taxonomy (NCBI): domain Eukaryota; kingdom Metazoa; phylum Chordata; class Actinopteri; order Cypriniformes; family Leuciscidae; genus Chrosomus; species Chrosomus eos. The sequence goes on along the minus strand of CM070824.1, from coordinate 37,041,628 downwards.
AACGCTGCCCCGTTCCCATTCACCAAGTCACAGTGTCCGTGCTGATCTATAATTAATTTAAAAAGGCTTGTGGCCCAGACCACACTGTTGAAATGCTCTTTGTGTTTGGCTGGCTCACTTCCACACTGTCTGACAAGGATTGCATTTCTCTGCCTGACATGGCCATTGTAATGCTAAAAGCTGAATAATGCACACAGAGAGCTGATGTATCTGAAATAACGGGCTTGTTTAGCAGGAGACACTCAGGCCAGTCAATTTTGATTTGGTACTTAGAGGCTATAGAGATATTCAGCACAATTCACAGTGTTCACACAGTGTAAGCTCTGTTGCTCTTGCTGCCTACATAGCTAGCTGCCTTCAAAGATAGCATCCTAGCCGTCATGGAGACCATAAAAGACTGATTTGAAAAACTCGACGTAAGCGGCACTTCACACATATAGCGTTTCGCATCAGAGACCCGGCTTGCATCTGATTGCAATAGAGTTTGAAGCTAGCATGTTACTAAGATAACAGAAAAAACTCTAATATCAAGTTTCTGGCAGATACCAATAAGGTGGTATTTATTTTAATGTTAAAGATGATAATTATTTATACATCATCATCAAAAATAAGTTCAAATACAGATAAGGTGATATTTATGTTCATGTTAAAACGTGATAATAATAAAAATAAACTATTAATTATCATCTTCATCATCATAAAATTCTACAGAAAGATACAGATAAGGTGATAATTATTTTCATGTGAAAAAATTATAATTATTTAGACAATATATTCTATTATGTCTCAATAAATGTGGAAAAAAATAACACCAAAAGCTAAAATTATTAATTTTAAATGCTAAAAGTGATCATTTATTACAGCATGAAAATGTAATTCATTTTGTGAGTTTCTACAGATTACATTTAACGGTGTTATTAAATTATTAAAATATTAACTAACAATATATTGTGTGAAATACATCATACACATAAATATTGGATAAAATAATACATTTTAAATCATAATGCACTACTGTAACACTTTTCAGTACTGAATGAAATATGCTGTATTTATAATCAAAGTTTTTCTTTGTCCGACTGTTTTGCTCCAGAGGTTTCTGATATTCTCAATCTGCAGCCATAAACTAAATGAGTTTATGATGCTCCAATACAGATATGCAGTATTATAACAGCCCTCATCCTGAGTAAAAGACGTAGAGAGAGAGAATAAGAGAGGGAGAGAGAAGCAGCGTTGATGGCTCTTGGCAGGGTATGATAGGGGCAGTGGTGTAGTCATGGGCAGAGTCATCATCTGGCAGCACATTCCTGCCCTATCTGTGCAGTAAACTGGATCTCCTACTTCCTCTTATCAGCTGTCAGGAATTCTCTAACTGAGGCTCTCCCCCTCCCACTCTCTCTCTCTCTCTTCTCCATCGCCTTCTCTCCCTTTGACATAGAGCAATGATGGTTAATGGTCATTAAGATAAGAGAGCGCCACGGGACGTCGGACGCCTCTGAGGACACGCTGGAACCCAAACACTGGGAGGGGATGCCGGCCCAACATCTAACCTTCCTCCAACCTCCATCAGTTGCCATTAGTGTCTAACAAATACGTGCTCATTAGGCATGGAAATGGTATTGTAAATGCAAAGTGTGCATGCCTTAAAAATGCGGATTCATTAATAAATAATATGTTTGGCCGTTTTTTTAAAAATGGTAAATATACATTAGTAATATTGCTCCAAGTACTATTGCATATGTGAAAAACAAAAAGGTTTGTTGAACTTTAAAAAGAAAATATTTTTTAAAAGTCAGTATTTATAATTGTCTAATAGTACAGAACAATTGCATCATTGAGAGTAAGTGAGCAGAACACCAGAACCAGGTTTTGTGAAACAGATCAAATGATTCATTTAAAATTTGAAATGTTTCAGGTAATAACGACTCAATTTTAGGCCTGTTTCTAACACATAGCTATTATATGGCTTGAGGATACTTGGAAAATAGTGCATGAATGAGTCACATGGACCACTTTTATGGTGCTAACATTGTTTTTGAAGCTTGAAAACTTCCATCTCCACTCACTGCTACTGCAAAAAGATAGTCTCTATAGGGTTGTCAAACTCAATATTACTGGTACCAGTCGGTCCAAAAAAAAAAAAGTTGACGTACCAGTATTTCTGCTGTAGTGGTTGTACCGAGTACCTGGTATATTTAGTACCCGCTGAGACGCAGCTTTCAAATGTTCTTGTTCATGTTCATGTTCATGTTCACTCTCTGAGCATCAAAGGTTTCTTGCGTTCAAGTACGTTTTACATTCTCGGACTGGCAACACTATCAATGCCTATGCCTAAATTAAACTGCAGCGGTCAGGTGGTACAACGGTCACATGGTAAAAGTAGGAGCTCTCTGAAAATTCTTAACTTACAAGTTGTAATTATAAGCTCTAAGAGGACAATTCTTGTAATTACGGTAACTGTGATATGAATTTTATCCAATCGCAAGCGTGTGAACGCAATAGCCTATCAGAGGTAGGCTATAGTCAGATTATAAAGAAAGGGCTCTTCTGCTTGACTGAATCGGAAACTGTGATGATTTCCAGTGATAAACAATGGACGATTAAACAATTAAAAAATTTTAAAGTACTTAATTCAACACTTTTTGCTCTGGTACCAAAATTGGCACAGATAACCGGAAAATCTTACTGGTTTTGGTACCAGTACAAACAACACAAGGGAGTGCTGTGGACACATGAAAAAATTCTACAAAGATTCTCATGCATCCTCTTCTCAACTTGTTAGACTTTCAAACCTCATCATTAATGGCATTCCTATAGCTAGTACTATTTTGTTAATATAGAAACACAGAGCTGTAATGACACCTTCAGAACTTCAACAGACATAAACCCCTTTATGCAACTCAATTGGAACCAGATGCTGACTTTAGCTCTGCTGTCTTGTGATATAGAAAACGAGAACAAGAACTTCAAAGCTAACTCCGTATTTAGATGCTAACCACAATGTAATATTACACGACACAGTTTCAAAATTCCCATGCCTCAAATTCTTACAACAGTATGAGCAAGCCAAAGGATCGCTCATTAGCTCAGCTATATAGTCACACGTGCAGCTAGAGACAGTAGAAGAGTTTGTTTAGTATATGAATGTTAACAGAATGTTGCAGATTCATAAAATGCAAATCTCTTGTTCAATCTTTTCAAATATCAAAAATTCATAAAGTTAAGTTAATACAGTTATTGGATTTGTTCACTCATTATGTTCATTATGGTCATTAGGATTTTATTAATACTGAGGATGCATTAAATTGTCAAAAGTGACAGTAAAAATATGTATAATGTTACAAAAGATTTATATATTAATAATAAAAGCTGTTCTTTTGAACTTTATATTCATCTGTAAAAAAAAAAAAATTGTTTCCACAAAATATAGGCTATAACATATTTTCAACATTGATAATAATAAGAAATGTTTCTTTTTTTATTGCAGAAAATGACTATAAACTATATACAAAACAGTTATTTTAAATTGTGATAATATTTCACAATATTATTGTTTTACTGTTTTTTTAGCATAAGAGAGAACTTTCAAAAACATTAAAAAAACTTATAGACCTAAAACTTTTAAAAGGTACACTGTAAGAAATTAATCATGGGTCATTTAAAAAAAATGAAGGTGATAATTAAAAATATTGTGTATATTTCATTAAGAAAACTGTGGTTCAGTGTTGCATAGAAAATATTGATAACATTTCACTAATAAAATCAAGAGACATTTTCCAAATTTTTTTAAGGAAACAATTTTGAGGCTTGAATTGAGTAACTGATTAAGCTAATCAAATGAAGGAGAAAATGCTACCTATTTGTTTTAAGAGAATTTGCTCAATGCGGTTTTATTTAGAGACACCATTGTTACTTCCCAGCATGCTTTGCACATGGCTGGAAATGGAGAGGAAATATTGAAATTAAGTGTTATTTTATTTGTTTTGAGTAAAGGGAAGCATCTGTTAATGTTTAATGGTCATGTTTGACATTTGAAAGAGTTTCTATTTTGTTGAAGATTTGATCATTACCATTGTGCAGGAGAGTAAGGCTTATAGTTTTTATAGGGGATGTAACATGATTTATTTAGGAAGATTCCAAGAAAGAAATCAAGCCCTAACTACTCACAAATATTATGTGTAAGTAAATAGCAGTAACATTTTTTACAGTGTAGTTTATATAATAATACATTCTAGATAATTAATGATTGAATTATAAGATTATATATTACTTATTATTATTGTTGTTGTTGCTGTTGTTATAACTAAATAAATATATATTATATTTATAAGTAATAAGAACTTTAGTAAATCAATATTTAATTAATCTTGTACCAATTTAATACAGTTTTTCAAATAAGAATAATGTAAGGATAATGCAACTAATAAACAGAGTTATTTGTAAACATAATGGAGCTGTATTAATGCATTAAAAAAGGTATTAATCATTAGTAAGGATACCGAAACACAAAACTAAAAATATATACAATTTATACACCCTCAACACAGATATCAGGGCTCCATTAGATGTACAGAGTTGTGAGTATAATGTCTAAGTGTTCTAACAAAGCCTTTTCACACACAACCACAGAAAAAAAACAATTCCAACAATCCAGCTGATCAGTCTGACAATACTGTGTGTGGATACATGTGTGTCTCTCTTTCAATAAAGATGTCAGTCGGTAGGACTGGACCTTTGAAGTGACAGCAGCCTGCATCTGTCCCAACTTCCCCCTCTGTTTATGTGACCACAGAAGCAAAAAAGAAAAGAAAAAAGAAAAGATTTATCGCACCTGCTCAACACGCTAAAAATACAGCCCTGCAGCAGCCCTCCGCTGCAATCCTATACATACTTGTGAGTTAACCCAGGGAGAATGTAATGCCCTGTAAGTGGCTACAACTGTGGAAATATGAGATGACAGAGTGTGCGAGGCTGAGCAGATTATCAATTAATGCAGTGACCTCTGTAGTAGCAGAGGCTCCAAATAAATCCAATGACCTAAAGAGTGTCTCTGCTTGCCTCCGAGGAAATATTTCTGGGCTTGAGCTGCCAAAGGTTACGGTGCTCTTCTGCAGAGTACACAGGGTTCTAGATTTTGTCTTCAGCTCAAATTTAGCATGTTAATGAAAACATTTTAACGAAAATGTTGATGCCTTATCTCACAAGTTTTGAATATGAATTTACATGAAAAGGAGGACAGAAGTGTGCTTGACTAAAGATATGGAAGCCAGATTGAAGAAGGTAAAGCAGACAACATTACAGTACTACAGTTGTAGCCTACCATCTGTTTCAGACTACATTGCACACCCATAATTCTGCTCACTCTGTGTTAATCTGTTCATACTGCTTTTGGATTGGCTGAGGGGATCAGGAGAGAACTGCATAACTCATTTCACATTTCTGAACTTATCACCCCCTTTCCTCCACTGCCCCCTTCGAAATTTCACCCTGATGTGACGACAGATGACAGACTTGGAAAGACCAAACCTTGGTTGTTAATTGCGCTTGCCTCATGTTTGGAAAAGCAGAATCAAAATGGACAAGAAAATAGTGCTGGAGTGCATATTTGTAGCTGAATTTGTGGCTGAACTTGTGGCTTACGTACATAAAACTGCAACAAAAGCTAGAATGGCCACATACGTTTTAGTCTTATTTTAAACTCCCACTAAACCAGTCAAACTTTACCAAGGTTTTTCCTGTTTGAAAGTGCAGCAAGAAAATAGCCATATATGCACATCACTGCAACCTAATGTCCATATTGGAGTCTGTAATTACCCAGAATGCAGCACTGGGATTAGTGTATTGTTAGGCTTGCTATGAGTTAGACAGACAGAAATCACCTTAGTTCCTCCTGAACCAAAACAACAAGCTTATGCTGCGTTCACTTCACACCATAACTAGTCATTTGGAAGAGATGGAAACCTGTAATGTTACAGTTCGTGACTTAAATTTATGCGTTTCAATGGCAACACTATCAACGCTTAAATGAATCTGCAGCAGTCAGGTGGTACAGGTCAAAGCTTTTTACATTGTTTATGTTCATCATTATTGTAAAGTTATGTGCTTTGAGACATGAGGTTTAACGACATTTGCTCCGTGCTGTACGCGTTCATCTCTTTTGGAGGAGGCGTAGCTTTAAAGGGAGGGTGGGATCTTATGCTTTCAAAACTAGCTATTGCAAATAGCCTCTTGAAAATTCCCAACCCTACCTTTAAGGAACTTTTAACGTTTAAGGACAACCTGATCTCACAGAAATGCGTGAAATGTACACGACCCCTTAACCCCGAAATGCGTGGTGGTAGCACGGAATGTGTTGAAATTACGTGGCGGCATCACGGAAACAACACCCATACAAAGTCAATGAGGCTCATTTGCGTGGTGGACACACGGATTCCCTCGTTCAAAATGTGTTGAAATTACGTGGCGGCATCACGGAAACAACACACATACAAAGTCAATGATGCTCATTTGCCGTGGTGGACACACGAATTCCCTCGTTCAACAAGGTCACATTGTGGACGGTGGTAAATGTTGTTTTCTAGTTTACGAAACGTCCTCCTTTTAAATATATTCTAGTGAATTAGTTCCGATTTTTGTTGTGTAAATAACAGTAAATTATTTGTGATATAACTATGAATTTATGGATGGAGTAGTTTTAAAGAACGGCCCGAGGCTGTGTTAAATAGATTGTTTCCTTTACGTTATTAAACCCTCTACGATATTTTATTATTCTCAAATGTATTTTCTGTCATCGCAGCGAATATTATTATTATTAATTATTCTTATGAATCAGAAGACTTTCAGGGGTTAACGTAACCACGACAACGATACATCACGTTACGCAACGCACGCACGTCGCACGCTTCTTACCCATAATTACCACTCATTTCACCCGCCAACTGACTACATTAAGTATCTCAACCTATGATCTCAACCCAATCGGTGTTTGTTTGTTAAAAAGCACGCATAATCTTTTCTGCTATTTATTTAATTGTAGCCCGATCTGTGTAGCGTTTCATCCCCGGAGTTTAGGTTGAATTTGGTGTTGATTTATCATTTACACGGCTAACGTTACCCGCCGATGTAGTTAGCTAGCCGGCCAAATGACAGCAGGCCCCGGGCCGGGACAGTTGGATTGTGGCACTGCCAGCTACCAAAATCAGTTTAAACTCATGTATCTGTCCATGTGTTTTGAAGACAATAATAAACAACCTGTTGTTGCAGTGGTTAAAGTTTTATTCAAAGTGCAAAGTAAATGTCGGAAGTCTAACTAAGGGGAATTACCGCAATCAGGGATGGAGTACCATAAAAAAGTGGACCTGGAGTCTTTACAGAGGATTTGACGACCGCGCGCTCATACCTGATATTATTAATGCATAATTAAATAGAGAGACGACCCACCACTAACTTATATATAGAATATCCCGTAACACTATGGTGCCATACTTTTGTAAGGCTTTGCGATTTTAGGAGACACTGAAATCATCATGAGATAATTCATAATAATAATAATAAAATTATTATTTGAGGATTTATTATTTATATATAAATTACACAATTATATAAATTATAATTGAGGGTAACGTTAACTGTTACTTTATTCGTTATTTGTGACATGGAGAAGAGTGAACAGGATATTACGAGAAGCATTTTACGCAACAGGACAGAAGTCCACTGTTTACATTATTTGTGGGTCTAAATAAAAATAGATTTGTGTATGTAATTGCTTGTTTCAAGTGAATGTGGTTCAAATCTGACATTTGTACAGTCAGAATTGATTTGTATTGCATGCAATGGTTGTGATTACAATAACTCTGTCCTAACAATTAAGAAATGCTCATTTACTACAAAGTCTATTCTAATAATATTTTGCTTTTTCCTGTTTTACAGCTTTATTGCAACACTTTTTGATTTCACCAACACACACATATATACACAAACACATACACACACACAAACCAACGGCACTTTTAAGAGCCTCTCTCTCTCTTCCTCTCACTCTCACTTGTCCCTTTTAATCACTCTCTTTCTCTCTCTCTCTCTCTCTCTCTTTCTTACTTTTGTGGTTTTTTTATATTTTATTTTTTTATATTGTGTCTGTATTGTTTGTATCTGTATATGATGTCCGTCAATTCTGACGTGGGGGTCTTTGATGATCCTAATGATGCCAGGATCAACATGGCAGCATTAATTAGTGATGCTTATCTCCAAGATGCCAGGGTAAGGCTTGTCATGATAAGCAAATACCTAAGTCTGAAAATACTAATTGATATTACTGTTTATAGATTTATAGATTTACGGTTTGTCTGTTTAGTGCAATCCCTTTTATTGCAACTACTGAATAATGCTCAATTATAAGTGATGCTGATATAATGCTCTGCAAATATATAGGCTGCCATGGCCATAAAAAAACCTGCCTTTCCTCAAAGAAAAACGAGAAAAACCAGGAAGAGATCGCTCACTAATCCACTTGTCACCAGCAGGCGTGAGAAACGTCGGGAAACAGACTACATTGGATCAGGTTTGTTTTTTACTAAAACATGATTACTTTATCTAAGAATAAAGATAATTCACAAAATAGTGTTTTGGTGGATACATGTATTATAAAATGAGAGTCAGATAGCCTACCACTTTGACAAAATAGTGACTCAATGTTTGTGAAAACATTTCTCACTAATATATAAGATAGTTTAAGAGCATGCAACTGCTAATCTACTTGTGTTGTGTTTGAATACTTTTTGCTTAGTTTCCCTGCCTCCAGTCCTTATGGAATATTTTCATTTTGAAATGAATTGGTTTCATGTTATATTGATCAAAGGGTTAAGCAAAATGACTGTCTCTGCAGCTGCTTCTCAATCCAGAAGAAGGGATCATGTGCATGAGGAAGGCCTTCAGATGGAAGATCAGGAGTTGGCAAGTCTTGGTGAGGATACTGAGTGTTACAGTAGTAACACTACACTACAGTTTTTCCAATTCCCACCATTTATTTAATAATAATCAAGTATTATGTGTTGTCGGTTCCATTACAGACTCATAGTATAACTGATATGTTTAAGGACAAGTGAATGTATATTTTTGTTTTTTTTTTAGAAACAAGACTCCAAGAGTTAAGGGACACCATAACTGCAGTCCAGGTTCCAGAGGGAACAGACAGAAGGGTTTCTGCTTGGGAACAAAGGCAGCTTCTCACAAATGAGAGAATGAAAACGGCTAGGCCTATGCTTTTTGATGCAAAGCTCTCATCCGAGAGAGTATTCATTCAAAATTGTCACAGATGCTGTGCTGTAGAGGCTGTGATTAGGTGCCTGGACTGTGTACCACTGGACATGGAGTTCCTCTGTGCTACCTGTGACATGGAGGCTCACAAGAGAAATGTCTTCCATGACAGAGAGGCTGTGTTCCATGGATTTCTTGAGCCCATTCCCCCTACAACTGCTGTGGTGGTCAATGAAAATGGCCAGCCTCAATTTTGTGAACAAAGTATGTTAAAATTATTATTATATCAAATTGTCTCCTACTTAAAGTGTAATTCCCTGAAATGTTGTTGTAGATTGGCATATTTTATATTTAACAGTGTTTCTAAATGTCTTAGACATTTTTTTCTAAAATGCTAATCTCATTCTAAGATTATTCTCAAAACTCTAAAGTGCAAGTGTGAAATTTAATAGCTGAATAACAGAAGTATGATTTTTTTTTTTTTGACCATTCTGGCCAGCATATCTTTGACCAGCTAAGTCAATTGCGTGTTAATAAATGTGCTTAAGCATTTACTTGTTTCTACAAAGTGACAATCACAGTTGGTATAGTGGTGTGGCCAGTTTGGATTAATTGCCGTGTTTTAAAGCACTATTTTGAAAATGAGGTTAGCGTTTTGGGAAATGCATCTAAGGGACTGAGTAGAAGCTGCAAATACACCTTTCATAACTTCTTTCTGTTTTGCAGTATGCCAACTGCCTGTTCCTGCACCAAGGTCAATTTGTGACTGCACTCATGACTTCACAATCACTCCAGGGAAGCATATTTCTGTGGTCACCATCAATGGTATGTTGTTCTGAAAGCCCTCCTTTTTGGAAAGCCCAAGTATTATTGTACTAGAACTTTACCACTGTGTGCAAAGTGTTGTCCAAATTCCATGTCAAATAGCTAATATATCATATATTTGTATCTTTGTATAGTCAATCTGTTTCAATTTGATTACTGAAATTATTTTAGTCTTTACTACAGTATATTCACTTGTTCACAGGACGATACGATGTCTGCTTGCCTCGGAAATCCTGTTCATCATGCTCTGCAGAATGGACTCCTGAGGTGAAGGACCTGCTCGTTTATCGGTACTGGCCAGCTAGCACCAGCTGCCAGACCCTATACAAGTTTGATGTCTTCACCTCGTTTGACCACATGAAGGTGACGGCACCAGCCATGTCCAGGCAGGCCTTCCTGAAAATGTTGGAGCACAGATCTGTTCAAGCTGGAAGGGTAAATCTGCCCAATATCACTGAAACATATAACAAACAAAATTATATTACTGTATACCAAATATTTGATTGTGGGCATTGCTTCAAAAAATCCTAACTAATCATTTCTTAATATACAGATAGGTAGTATCTGTGCTGATACATTTCAGCGAAGCTTTTTTGAGTTTACCTTTTGTCAATACAAAGAAGAGGATATGTGCCAGGTCCATCATTTTGAGTGCCCAGCATGTTCTCCAGACATGTTGGCTGTCTGCTCTGATGGAAACCGAAAACATTACCGCTTCAGCAAGTCAAAAGGGTAGGTATAGGTATTTTTCAGAAGTTTATTTTAGACTTTTATAACACATATAGTAGCTCTTCGGGTTGTCTTTGAGTGATCATAACTTATATTTGAACAAATATTAAATGTATTGCTTGAATTTTTAATCACTGACGCATGTTTTCTTATCATGGACAGGACTGAGGAGCCACCCATATATGAGGGCTTGTTCCTGGCCAAGGACGAAGAAGTTGCTACCTTTGTTGACCTTGTCAGAGGCAACATGAGAAGTGTACGAACATTTGAATTATTATTATTTTTTTTTATAATATGTGTTTATACAGATGTTTTAGTTTTGTGTTTTTATGTAACTTAAAATCTGTTATGAACTGACTTTATAGGCAAATGACAGTGCTGTTTGTGGTACTGCCAAGTTCACTGCTGGCAGAGAGATGTCAAAAAAGTCTGGTGCTCAGATAGACGAGGAGGGCATTCAAGTTGCAGTTTGCAGGTATGTATCTGTGTATGTGTTTATGTGTATGATTTTTGAGTCAGATATTTGAGTTTTAATGGCAATACAAATCTTAAGGTTCTTGTACACTGAGTCCAAAATATTCGCATGCGTTTTTTCGTATTCGTGATTCGGTGGCTCTGAATTGTCAAAACACCATTCAAACTGCTTGCTATGGATGCGAAAAACAGAAAATCGAACCTGATTCGATTTTTTTTTTTTCAAGTGTTGGAAACTCAAAATCGACGACCAGGAGACTTGGTTCTTTCTAATCTTCAGCAAGGATTCTTTATTGAGAACACGAGCTGTCTGTATCTGCAGTCATCAAGTCTGTTGTTCATCATCAAGTCTAACTTTAAGTCAAGTCTAAGTTTCCTCTACAGCTAATCCAGTCAACCTAACGATTTAACATCTAGACTGAAAAGTGAGAATCTTAGTCAAGTCAAGTCACATTTATTTATATAGCGCTTTTACAATACAGATTGTATCAAAGCAGCTTTACAGTGATAACATGAAAATAATACAACACAGATCGACATAATATTGTTGAATATTAAATGTCCCCAACCAAGCAAGCCAAAAGCAAGGCAACAGTGGCAAGGAACCAAAACTCCATCAGGTGATTGAATGGAGAAAAAAACCTTGGGAGAACCCAGGCTCAGTCGGGGGCCAGTTCTCCTCTGGCCAACAAAGGAACAGTGATTACAAAACAAATTGGATCGAAACATTAAGAGAATTGTCCATTTCCATCTGTTTGGAAGTCGAAGTAATCACGCCGGTTTGGAGACGAGATGTTGAGGATCAGTGCCGATGGCTGTCGTGTCGATGAGAATGAGTCGGGATGGGTCCAGGCGCAGGTCCACCATAGAGGGTCCCTCGGGATAAACAGAGAAACTAATATTAGCGTAGACGCCATCCTTCTTATGATGCACCAAGTACATCAGGATTTACGGGACGTGTTCCCGGTTCCGGCTGATCTAAACTATGCAGCCTAATTTGAATTTAGGAAGACTATTGTGTGTTATTTGTATGCTAAGCCAAAGAGATGTGTTTTTAGTCTAGATTTGAACTGACAGACTGTATCTGCTTCCCGGACAATGTTTGGAAGATTGTTCCAGAGTTTTGGTGCTAAATAGGAAAAGGATCTACCACCAGCAGTTGATTTCGATATTCTAGGTATTATCAACTGGCCAGAATTTTGAGATCGCAATAGACGTGAAGGACTATAATGCGTTAAGAGCTCGCTCAAGTACTAGGGAGCTGAACCATTTAGTGCTTTGTAAGTAATCAGCAATATTTTAAAATTTATACGATGTTTAATAGGCAGCCAATGCAGTGTTGACAGAACCGGGCTATTATGGTCATACTTCCTGGTTCTGGTAAGAACTCTAGCGGCTGCATTTTGGACCAGCTGTAGTTTGTTTATTAAGCGTGCAGGGCAACCACCCAGTAGAGCATTACAATAATCTAGCCTTGATGTCATGAACGCATTAACTAATTGTTCCGCATTTGTCAATGAGAGCATATGGCGTAATTTAGATATCAGTGATCTGACTCATTTAAAATACAACAGAGAAAACAGGACTGGTAGGAATCTCTTGATATAATCATCTGTAATCAGTCTACTAAACATTCTCCGCTTATATACTATTGCAGTGGAAACCTAAATTAAACATTTAATAAATTTGTAATACAACAGGAGGGAGTCTAACCACTAGATTTTCTTCTGATTCATCAGACATGGGTTTCTCTTACGAGGACTTAACCATTACCGTGGAGAAATATTTGCTTACCCGATGTTTCTTCAAAGAGAGATGTCAAAGAAGGCAAATGTTACCTTCTTCTGTATGGATGTTACATGCAGGTAATCCTCATTGTTATATTGCAAATCCAACTCCATGATTAACATGTCTTGTTTCTCAGCTTTACGGTGATTTTAGTCGTTTTAGATTTCAATTAAAAATGCACATGATGATGTTACACTCACATGATGCTGCTCCTGCTTTTTAGGTACTGGCCCTACCTTAACAAAGTAGCAGAGGGTTTACCAGAGCTTCTGCCATTAACAGAAATGAGGCCATTCCTGAGCGTCATGCATGCCAAAGCCCACACAGCAAAATGCGAGGTACATGCAATAACTTTAAGTGTAGTATGGCTGTAGCTATAGGGAAATAATGGGTTGGATAATAGAACGTGCTGCGTGTTATCTTTCACAAACTGCTTTTCAGCTGCCTGATCAAATTTGTAGGACAGGGATTTTGTTTTTCCCCGCCAAATAAAAAGCTTGTGTCATGAGATGTTTTAGAGATAATTGTATGCATTAATGTAGATATAACATTCAAGCAATCTTCAATGGAAAGGATTATTTTTACATTTGTGCATGTTATGCCTGATTGGATGATGTTGTATCAAAACTTCTGAAATACTGCTGCATAACGCTTCTAACTCTGTGTTGCAGGTGAAATGGGGTGGCAGAAGCCAGGATGGAGCAGGAAACACAGTAGGAGAGGAAGTGGAGCAGGTATGGTATCATTGTCAGTGTTTTAACTGTGGCTACAAAGAGTCTTAATAGAAACCATAACACCAAAAGGTACTTTTTTGTCATCTAAGTAACAAGCCTGGTGTGAGGGATAAAGTACATCCTTTATGTATGAGTTAGAATAAAAAATGGGCAGTTCAGTTGTTTTCAGCAATTCAAAATGCATGCGTAAGGGGTCCCAAATTCCTAGAATAATACACTACACGTTTTCTGTTAAACCACAACCACAAGATCTATCGTGTGTAGGTAATATTTTTATGTAATGGAGACCAAAATTTAATTGTATTATTTTCTTTATAGGTGAACAGCTTTCTCTCCAGGGCAGCACTTGTCACAAAATACATGACAAAGGCTGGTTGGTGTTACAATTACTCTTCACGCTGTCATAGCCTAAACAAATAATAATAAATTGTGTTGTTACAGGGAATTTAAAAAACAATGTTTCTCTTTTCTGTTCTTACGAAAGTTATCATTGTATTACTTAGAGGCAATTACCAGTTCAACTAACTTTTAGTGATAGGGTTTAGGCATGTCTTTTGGGTTTCTCTTATTGCCTTTTGGATGTGAAATCTTGTGGGTGCATTATTGTTTTTATTAGGAAGAGTGAACATGCTAACACGACAGGCCATGGGTTGGAACAGAAGAAAGAGGGACAACCTTCATCAAGTGTTAGCCCACAGATATGTCAAAGTAAGGGTAAATTATAATTGAGATCCTAAGCAGTGCCCCTTTCCCACAACACAACTACTACAGCTAGATCTGAAACTATTTGTTGATTAATTGTTTAATCATGTTACAGAAAATAAATATGCAACTATTTTGAAAATAATCATGTTTTATTAATTTTAAATAACTGAGGGGAAGGTACTGCTTAGGACTGGTCAGTTATCTTCTAATGTTGTAGACATTTTTCTCCTATTTACAAGTTTGATTGGTAGTATACACTGATATTTAAAGTGTTATTAATGTTAATTAATTAATGTTGTGTTATTAATCTGTTCTAATGAATGTTTTGTACCAAAAGCTTGAGTAAAATTAGTGGCGTTTTTTTTTTTTTTTTCATTGTGACATTTTGTTATTTTTTATTTTTACAAGATCACAGAGAGGGCAAAGGTGGAAGCTGCAAGCCTTAGCAACATCAAGGAGCAGCACAACCTTGATCAGGAGACAATACAGCAGTGGGTGTGTGATGTCAGACAATGGGCGGTTACAGGTAAAACATGTAAAGTACTCTATTTATATACAGTACAGTGTGTGTGTGTGTGTGTGTGTGTGTGTGTGCAGTGGGTGTGTGATGTCAGACAATGGGCGGTTACAGGTAAAACATGTAAAGTACTCTATTTATATACAGTACAGTGTGTGTGTGTGTGTGTGTGTGTGTGTGTGTGTGTGTGTGTGTGTGTGTGTGTGTGTGTGTGTGTGTTGTGTGTGTGTGTGTGTGTGTGTGTGTGTGTGTGTGTGTTGTGTGTGTGTGTGTGTGTGTGTGTGTGTGTGTGTGTATCTGTTATTGACTACCTTTATACATATAACAAAAGGTGGCTATATTTTGAAAATGTCACTAATTGTCTCTTGTCCAATTGTTTTGTTTCACCTATTTAGAGAGAGTGTACACTCCAGGTTGTGCTGAAGAGCTAAGGGATGACATTGAGAACATCACTGTAACCCTTTTGCGCAAGAAGAAAGATCTGTATCGTCAGCATGGTTTGTTGTCAAATTAAGTTATTTAAATTAATAACTCTTCAAAAAAAATATTATCTTGGGATTATGAGAGTTTTCGTTTCGATTTGCAGATAGCAACCAGGCAAGACAAAGAAAGAGAAAGAAAATGACAGAGTTGAAGAAGAAGCTTCGTGAAAAGGTCTTGCAATACAACACCATAGTGGAAGGAGATCCGATTGAAGTGGAGTTGGCTTGCAGTCTGACAGAGGGATACATCCTACCATGGGAGAGACATGAAGATGGTATGATAGCTATGAAATGCTAGTTTAGCTTGTTGTTCTTTTAACTTATTTCAATTGTATAAGCCTAAGGCATCACTCAACATTTTTCAAATTTTATTCCCTTTTTGATCTTCACATGTACAGTAGTGAGGGTTCCAACCACATTTCCATATTTACCATTGTCTTTTTTATTAATTTTCATACAACAGCACAGGAATGGGATGATACATTGAAATAAAAATATTGTGAATACCAACATATGGAAATGTTTATCACAGAGCATAAATATTGAATGGTGACATCAACACCATGTTATTCTGCTGTTGTAATCGCAAATAAAATGCTTGACCATCACAATTTCACAAGCTCTCCATCCAAATGATATTATTGTTATATTATATTATTCATAATTTTTAAATTGTTTATATTCTACAGAACCAATGCTGTCACTAAAAAGATTTCTCAGAAATAACATAATTCTGTTATACACATATAATATAATAATAAACATTCCTTGTCCACTATTCCATTCATTTCCCCAACCAAAGGCAACACCTTCAGGTTGAAGAGATCTATCTTCGACCAGGTAATGCTGCTGAAACGCTTGGAGGAGGAGCAGAGCATCCTGGTAAAGGAGATGTCTCAGCACATCAAGTACCTTCTGAAGCAAGTGCAAGAAGTGGAGTCACTCAGAGGACAGACTTTGGAGCACATCAAAACCAGCAGTATGTACAAGATCTTTAGATTTGAGTATCATGTATTTATTATATATCCAGGGAACTCTGCTTTATACATTGAGTTGTGATCAGGCACTGAGCTGACCAGCCATTTGGCATCAGTGTGCACAATGTAAAAGTTGTAAATATGATGACTAAAAGGTAGTGATCAAGTTGCAAATTCAGCATTGTAAAAAGCAAAAATAGTTACAAATGTCATATTTTGTTTGATGTGTCATCTCTCTCTTTCTATTTTTTTCCCACAATTCCTCTACAGGTTTCGGTGACCTGACAGAGGACGCTACACATGGGCTCAACAGTGTCCTCAATCGGAGGGCTCACTCACTTAGAAGTCAACACAAACAGGCTGTTAATGCATACAGCAGTATAGCCACTATGGAATGTGATTTTCTTTCCATACAAGAGGACATTGAGGAGTGGGATGACAATGGCTTCACCAGCCCTGAGTCTGAGGAAGAAGACACCTAAAGATTGCTGCCAAACAACACAGAGGAACTGGAGATTTGCACACAAAAAAAAAATCTTGTCTTTATTTTAAATAGCTGTACCAAAGTATCTAGAGGAAAGTTTTTTGTAGATTCTGTATGTTTTTCTTATTTAAAAACAAATTAAAAACATTGTTTTATTTATCTATTCTAACATTTGAGCTTGCTGGTTTCAGAGCAAAACTGCTTATTGCTGCTTTAAATAATTAATTATCATCTTTGCATGGAAAAATCTAATGAGGATTTAATGGCAGTCTGTGTAATTGTAACAAGTATGTACTTTGGTAATGTACTGGTAATGTATGTACTAATGTACTTTGGTATTTCCATAATATATGTGGAATTGTATTTGTTCCTAATATGCATATAGTACCCATATTATTTTGTAGTTATTTGTAGTTATAACATACTGAATGCCGTCAAATAGCTTGAAATGTTAATAAATAACGTAAATGTTTTTCTTTTATGATTTATATATGCCATCATATACATGTACATACTTATATATAAAGACAGACAAATCCAAGCATTTTTCACTTACATCCTGTAAAACTGTATAAATGTCTTAC
>CM070824.1:35529783-35558974 GCA_036326025.1 Chrosomus eos | reverse complement strand
AACGCTACACAAACCGTAAGACGAAACCCAGCATGTTTGGTATCGTTGGACTCGGCAACGATTCAGGAGCTCAAAAAGATGACTCTCGTGAAAATAAGTCGACCACACCCAAAGTTATAAGCATTTGAAAAAAAAAAGTTCACCACTAGGTGGCGCTGTTTCGAAACTTCTCAGGCTCTTTCAGGGCATCGTACTGATGACCCATACCGAGTTTCGTAACAATTCGTTCATGCGTTCAGAAAATACAGCATTTTAGCACATAATTCAAAATGGCCGACAGACAAAATGGCTGATATGGAAAAATTGGATATCAGTCGACTCGGTATGACGCCCTGAATCTAACGAGGCCACTTTTATGATTTTTGGACAAACCGTTCAGGAGTTATGAGCAAAAATAACCATTTTTCATATCTCCGGACCAGTAGGTGGCGCTGCGCCGAAACGCTGCATGTTGCCTCAGGTCATGCTTGTGATGACATGTACCAAGTTTGGTCTGAATACGATAAAGCGTTGCGGAGATACAGCCTTAAGTTTGTTTTCGCAAGCGCTACGTAAAATTAGTTTGCACGTTATTCAAAAACGATTTGACGAATCAACTTGAATTCCATAACTTTTTGTCCCCCACTGCCTGAAGATGATTTGGTGCAATTTTGGTGAAATCGGAGCATCGCCCTAGGAGGAGTTCGAAAAAGTAGGTTTTTCTGAAAATTCAAAATGGCGGAAAAATTTGCATGACGGGAAATGACGTCATAGGGTGCAATCGAATCGTTATGAGCTCAGGAATCAGAGGAAAAAGAATTTTGTTGATAGGCCTTACGGTTCAAAAGTTATTAGCATAATAAAAGTGAAAATTTGGACAGGTGGTGGCGCTAGAGGGAATGACTTAGAGACACCAAAATTGGTGTATTTAATGTTGGGACTGTCCTCTATCAGAATGCCAAACCAAAACAACTTTCCCCGCAAACGGTTCTATGGGCTGCCATAGACGCCCAGTCGGAAGAAGAAGAAGCAGAATAATAATAATAAATATAGCTGCAAGCAGCCATTAAACGGGGCCAAGCAGTAGAAGACGATAAGACATGCCAACATGGCTGAAAGTGTCAGACCAACTGAAAAAATGAGCAATTTAAAGACATTTTAAGAGGAATTTCGGCAAATGGTCGAAAAATCATGCATACAGTAACTTATGAGATGATTTAATGGTTTATCACTTTCGACCAATAGGTGGCGCAGTTATGAACTCGATGTGATGTGGTCAGAGTGAAGTGACAATGACACATACAAAGTTAGTTGTCAATTTGTCGAGACATTGCAGATATAAAGCCTTAATAGTCTTTTTGGGCCCGGCTTGCCTCAACTTTGCTGCTGCGGTATACGAAAAGGGTTTTGTCAAATCGAAAAGAAATCCATAACTTTTGGTCGGGGGGGCTAAAGATGATCGTTCTTTTTGGGGGTGAAAATGGAAAAAAACGGTTTGGAGGAGTTCGAAAAAGGGTTTTCTGAAAATCAAGATGGCGGCAATTTTTAATAAGGAAAAGGGGACTTTTTCTGTTCCCCAAAATTTTAAAACCATGGCTTTTAAACCGATTTAAAAAAGGGGAAAAAAAGAAATTTTTGAAATTTTTTAGCCTTCGGGGGGTTTTTAAAAGGTTTTTTAATTTTACTAATTTAAAAGTTTAAAAAACTTTTTAAAGAAAGGGTTTTGGGTTTTTTTTAAAGGCCCCCAAAAAAGGGGAGGCCCCCCCTTTTTTTTATGGCCTGGGGGCCTTGTTGGGCTTTTTTGGTGCCTTTTTCCGGGGGTTTTGGCGCCGGGGTGCCTTTTTGGGTTTTTTTTTCCCCTTTTATTAAATTTTTCCCTTTTGGGCTGCGTTTTCCCTTGGCCCCTGGCGGGGGCCGGGGGGGTTTGGTTTCCCTTTTTTTTGGGCGTTTAAAAAACCCCCGGAAAAAGGCTTTTTGGTTGGGTCGGCCCCGTTGGGGCCCAAAAAAAGGCCCGTGTGGGGTTTTTTGCTTTGGAAAGGGGGGCCCCTGCGCTTCTCGGGGCCTTTGGGCTTGTACGGGGGCCTAGTTTTTTCGTCTTGTTTGGTTTCGTTTTTTGGGCCAAAATTAAAAGGGCCCGAAAAAATTTGGTTGCGGGTTTTTTGGGCGCTGGGGCGCCTGCTCGGGTTTTTTGA
Organism: Chrosomus eos; assembly: GCA_036326025.1. Lineage (NCBI taxonomy): Eukaryota > Metazoa > Chordata > Actinopteri > Cypriniformes > Leuciscidae > Chrosomus > Chrosomus eos. Next base: position 35,556,803 of record CM070824.1, on the reverse strand, counting down.
TTTTTGCCCTTTTCGGGTTTATGGCAAAAATCTTTTTCTTTCTGGGAAAGTGGTTGGCGGGGCCCCGGGGGTTTTGCTTTTCTGCTTGGGCTTTCCTTTTGGGGTTTGATTTGGTTGGGGCCCCTTGGGGGGTTTTGGTTCGTTTTTTTGGGCCCCCCAAAAAATTTTGCGTTCCCGTTCCCTTTTTTCCCCCTTGGGTGTTTGGGCTTTTTTGGGGGAAAAAAATTTGGGGCCCGGGGCTAGGGGGAAAAAAATGGCTTTTTTGTTAAGTGGGGGTTTTTTTGGGGTTGGTTTGGGGCCCAATGGGGCGGGCTCGGGGGGGGGTTTTTAGGGGCCCCCGGGTTTTTGTTTTGAAAAAAAAGGGGAAAAAATTTGGACGGGGGGGCGTGGGAAGGGAAATTTTTTTTTTGAGACCCCAAAAAATTGGTGAAATTTAAATTTTTGGGGGAATGTCCTCTATCAGAAAAAAAAAACCCCAAAACAACTTTCCCGCAATCGGTTCGGGGGCCATAAAACCCCCGTGGGAAAAAAAAGGAAATAATAATAAAAAGAAGGGAAACGATAAATAGGTCCCCGCACCTTCGGTGTTTGGGCCCCCAAAATAATAATAAAAACCGGAACAGATAAAATAGGCCCCCTCGCCCCTTGGGTTTTTTGGGGCCCCCAAATTTAAATTTATCCCTGCAAGCAGCCATTACGGGGCCAAGAAAGCTTTAAGAAAAAAGACATCCCCAACATTGAAAAAAGTGTCGACCAACTGCAACAAGGGAAAAATTTAAAAAAATTTTTTAAAAGAAAATTGTAGGCGAAATGGAAAAAAAATCATAGAAACTCAATAAAAATATGTTTTTGGGGGAGTATCCTTTCGACCAATAGGTGGGCAGTTGCAAATTTTTGTGATTTTGGTCGGGTGAGGTGACAATGACACATCCCAAATTTTGGGGTTGTAAAAAGGGTCAAGGCATTGCATGTTAAACATTTAAATTGTCATTTTGGCGCATCCCCCAAAATTTTTTGCTGCTCCCGGTATAAAAAACGGTTTCATCTATCGACACGAAATCTTTTTTTTTTAGGGGACGGTCTGGGATGTACGTTCGTTTTGGGAAAAAAAAGGGGGGAAAAAAAAAAGGTTGGGGATTTCCCAAAAAGTAGGTTTTGAAAAAAAATCAAGATGGGGGAAAGGGGGTTTTTAGCCAAAAAAGGGGGAAAAAACCCGGGTATTTGTTTCGCTTGCCCAAGGAATCTATTAAGCCAAAGGGGTTTTTTAAAAAGGGGAAGATTTATTCAAAAGTTATTGGGCCTTTTTTTGGAAAAATTTTTTTTAAATAATTTTCCCCCACAAGGGGGCCCGCTTTTTCAAATTTTTTTTTAGTACCTTCGGGGATTGGTGTTGTTGGCACTTTTGGGTTTTTTTTAAATTTTTCCATGCATTTTTTTTAGTATAGTTTTTTATTTCACAAAATTTCAAATTGAAGTCAAGGGGAATTTCATGTTTTTTTCTATTTTTAGGGGCCCCCAAGGGCCCCCCCTTTTCATTTTTCCCCCCAATTTTTTTTATGTGTCTCAGAGTGGCCCATACGTATGTGTAAAAATTTTTGGTAAAAAATATCTCAATTAAATTTCAGAGTTATAGAACTTTATAAAAAAACACGTAAAAAATAAAGAAAAGTGATTTTTTTTGAATTTTACTCCCCTTACTTCAATTTTTTGGGCATTTGGGGGCTTTAGGTTAGCCTTACCTAGGGTTTCCAAACTTCTGGCGGTGGTTTCGTTCGTGGACAAGCGGTTTCGAAGTATGCCAAATTTTTTTTGCGCTAAATGCAAGCTACACAAAAGTAAGACGAAACCCGATGTTTGGTATCTTTGGGGTCGGCAACGTTCGGGGAGCTCAAAAAGATGAATCTCCGTGAAAATAAGTCGACCACACCCAAAGTTATAAGCATTTGAAAAAAAAAGTTCCCCTAGGGGCGCTGTTTCGAAAACTTTAGGCTCTTTAGGGCATCGTATATGGACCCATACCGGTTTGTTCAATTCGTTATGGTTCGAAAATACGCATTTTGACATATTCAAAATGGCCGACAGACAAATGGCCCGATTGGGAAAATTGGTTTCAGTCGTAGGTTGACGTGAATCTAAGAGGCATTTTATGATTTTTGAACAAACCGTTTTCAGGAGTTTGAGCAAAAAACCTTTTTCATTTCCGGACCAGTAGGGGCGCTGCGCCGAACGCTGCATGTTGCCTAGGTTGTTGTGATGACTTGTACACTTTTGGTCTGAATACGATTTAAAGCTGTTGGGAGATACAGCCTTAAGTTTGTTTTCGAAGCCTAGTAAAATTAGTTTGACTCAAAATTTCAAAAACTTTTAAGGAATCAATTGATTTTCCAAACTTTTTGCCCCATGTCTGAATGGTCGGTGCAATTTTGGTGAAAATCGGGCATCGGAGGAGGGTTCGAAAAAAGTAGGTTTTTCTGAAAATTTCAAGGGGGCCAAATTATTAGACGGGAAAATGACGTCATAGGGTGCAATCGAATCGGATGAGCTTAGGAACAAGGGGGAAAAAAAAATTTTTGAGATAGGCCTTACGGTTCAAAGTTATTAGATAATAAAAGTGAAACTTTGGACAGGTTGGTGGCGCTAGGGGAATGTTAGAGACACCAAAATTGGTGTTTAATGTTGGGCTGTCCTCTTCGAATGTCAAACAAAAACAACTTTCCCGCAAACGGTTCTTGGGCTGCCATAGACGCCCCAGTCGGAAGAAGAAGAAGAATAATAATAAATATAGCTGCAAGCAGCAATAACGGGGCCAAGCGCAAAAGAAGAGAAAGACATGCCAACATGTGTCAGACCAACTGCAGTAAGGAGCAATTTAAGACATTGTCAGATGAATTTAGGAAAAAAGGCTTTAAAAAATCACCTAATTAAATAAAAAATTGATTTAAGAATTATATTTTGCCAATAGGTGGGTAGTTACTAAATGAGTGAAATGACAAACCTTAAGACCCGTGGCATTTAAAATTTGCGATTTATTCAAAAGTTTTTGAAATTTTGTTTTAACTTTTGACCAAAAGGTGGCGTGTCTCGAAATGTGTTGAGTCCTTCGGGGAATGGTGCTGTTGGACTGTGGTTTTGTAAGTTGCCCAATGCATTGTTAAGAATTGCATGTTAGTTCATTTGCGCCACCAATAGGTCAATCCCCAAAATTTTTTTTTGTGACCTCATAGTGAGCCATACAAAGTGTGTGTAAAATTTGGTGAAATTCTCATTTAGTTTTGGAGTTTATACATTTTGTGTTAAAACACTAAAAATGATGACACGTGACTTTGATTGGATTTTAAACCCTTACTATCAATTTTTGCATTTGGGCATTGCGTTTAGCCTATCGACCTATGTTTCCAAACTTTGACGGTGGTTTGTTCTCGATCGGAAAGCGGTTTCGAAGATATAGCCAAAATGTTTTTTTCGCGTAAATCGCAACGTCACAAACGTAAGCGAAAACCCAGCATGTTTGGCTCTTGGACTCGGCAAGATTAGGAACTCAAAAAGATGACTTCGTGAAAATAAGTCAACCAACCCAAAGTTATAAGCATTTGAATAAAAAAATTCACCACTAGGTGGCGCTGTTTCGAAAATTCTCAGGCTCTTTAGGGCATGTACTGTGACCATACGAGTTTCGTAAAATTCGTTCATGCGTTCAGAAAAATTCGCATTTTAGCAATTTCAAAATGGCCGACAGGACCCAAAATGGCCCCGACTAGGAAAATTGGATACCAGACGATCGGCATGCGCCCTGAACTAACGGACCATTTTAGATTTTTGGACAAAGAGTACATAGTTATGGGGGGAAAATAGCACTTTTTGTATCTCTGGCCGTAGGTGGCGCTGCGCCGAAACGCGCAATTGCCTCAGGTCATGCTTTTGTGATGACATGGACCAGTTTGGTCTGATCTGAAAAAGCGCGCGGAGATTCAGCCTTATGTGTGTTTTCGAAAGCTCTAGTAAAAATTTATTTGCGTGGTATTCGAGAACGACTTGAGCGTTTTTATGAAAAACCATAACTTTTTGTCAGAGGTTGGAGATGATTGGTTCAATTTTGGTGGAATCAGAACAACGGCCTAGGGGAGTTCGAAAAAGTAGCTTTTTCAGATAATTACAAATGGCGGACAAAATATCGTGACGGAAAATGAGTATAGGGTGCAATCGAATCGGCTTAGTCAGAAAAAGGGGGAAAAAGGAATTTTGATGATGGCCTTACGGTTCAAAAGTTATTTGCATAATAAAAGTGAAACTTTGGACAGGTGGTGGCGCTAGAGGGATTGGTTGGAGACTCAAATTTGCTCTGTTGACTTTTCAGACTGTCCTTATCGTGTACCAAATTTCATAACTTTCCCGCAAACGGTTTATGGGGCCATAGCCACCCAGTCGGAAAGAAGAAGAGAAGAAAGGAAGAATAATAAGAACCGGAACAGTACAATAGGGGGCCCCACCGCACCTTGGTGCTTGGCCCCTAATAATAATAATAATAAGAACCGGAACAGATCAATAGGTGCCCGCACCTTCGGTGCTTGGCCCTAATAATTAATAAGACCGGGAACAGAACAATAGGAAGAACCGGAACAGATACAATAGGTGCCTCCCACCTTCGGTGCTTGGCCCCTAATAATAAATGAACCGGAACAGATCAATAGGTGCCTCGCCCTTCGGTGCTTGGCCCTAAATATAGCTGCAAGCAGCCATTACCGGGGGCCAAGGAAGAAGCGGCAACGTGCATCAGGGTGGGGGGCAGACCAACGCAGCAAGGGCAATTAAAAAGCTTTTTAAGAGAATTGGATTAAATGGTAAAAAAACAAATATACAGAAACTTTTAAGATGATTTAATGGTTTACATTTTGAAAAAGGTGGCGCAGTTACCAAATTGATGTGATGTGGTCAGGAGAGGGACAATGACACAAAACAAAGTTTGGTGTCAAAATGTAAAGGGGCATTGAGGGGAATAAAGACTTAATAGTCATTTTGGCAGCATGCCTAACTTTGTTGCTTGCGTTACAAAAAGGGGGGTTTCGTTCAATCGAACGAAATCCATAACTTTAGTGGCCGGTTGGGATGATACAATTCGATTTTGGTGAAAAATGGCAAACGGTCTAGGAGGAGTTAAAAAAAAAGTAGGTTTTGACTGAAATCAAGATGGCGGACGGAAAAGTTCGGCCAAATAAGGAAAACTGGTTTATGTTTCGCTTGAACCAAGGAATCTATTAAGACCAGTGGCATTTCAAAGGAGATTTATTCAAAGTTATTAACCTTTTTGGAAATTTTTTTTATTAATTTTGACCATAGGTGGTGCTGTTTCGAAACTTGTCAAGCTCCTTCAGGGCATCGTACTGTTGGCCCATACCGAGTTTCGTAACATTGTTCATGCGTTTAGAAAATACAGCTTTTGCACATAATTCAAATGGAGACAAAAAATGGCCGATCTGGGAAAATTGGTATCAGTCGATCGGTATGAGCCCTGAAACTAACGAGGCCACTTTTTGATTTTTGGACAAACCGTTCAGGAGTTATGAGCAAAAAATAAACCATTTTTCATTCTCCGGACCAGTAGGTGGCGCTGCGCCGAAACGGATGTTGCCTCAGGTATGTTGTGATGCTTGTACAAGTTTGGTTGAAACGATAAAGCGTTGGGAAGATACAGCCTTAAGTTTGTTTTCGCAAGCTCTACGAAATTCTTTTCACGTCATTCAAAAATTTTAAGCGAATCAACTTGAATTCCATAACTTTTTGTCCCCACTGTTGAAGATGATTGGTGCAATTTAGGTGAAAATCGGAGCATCGCCCTAGGAGGAGTTCAAAAAGTGGTTTTTTCTGAAAATTCAAAAAAGGCGGAAAAATTTGCTGAGGAAAAAAAGACGTCTAGGGTGCCCATTCGAATGTATGGCTCAGGAAATCAGGGAAAAAGATTTTGTTGATAGGCCTTACGGTTCAAAAGTTATTAGCTAAATGTGAGTGAATTTGGCAGGTGGTGGCCTAGGGAAATAAGTTAGGACACCAAAATTGGTTTTTACTTAATGATGGGACTGTCCCTTCAGAATGTCAAACCAAAAAACTTTCCGGACCGGTTCTATGGGCTGCCATAGACCCCCAGTCGGAAGAAGAAGAATAATAATAATAAATTAGCTGCAAGGCCATTACCGGGGCCAAGCGCAAGAAGCGGCAACAGATGCCTATGGGGTGGGGAAATGGGACCAACTGCAGCAAGGAGAATTAAAGACATTTTAAGAGAACTTGGATAAATGGCTAAAAAAATATATACAGTAACTTTTAAGAGATTTAATGGTTTATCACTTTTGAAAATAGGTGGGCAGTTACAAAATTGATGTGATGTGGTCAGGTGAGGTGACAATGAACATACAAAGTTTGGTGTCAAAATGTCAAGGCATTGCAAGATAAAGACTTAAATCTTTTGGCAGCATGCCTCAACTTTGCTCTGCGTATACGAAAACGGTTTCGTCAATCGACACGAAAACCTAATTTTGTCGGCCGGTCTGGAGATGTTCGATTCGATTTGGTGAAAAATCGGGCAAAGGTTGGAGGAGTTCAAAAAATAGGTTTTGACTGATGGGTACATTTGTTTTGCAAGCGTACGTAAAATTGTTTGCATGTTTATCAAAAACGATTTGAGAATCAACTTGAATTCCATAACTTTTTGTCCCACTGCCTGAAGATGATCTGGTGCAAATTTTGGTGAAAATTGGAAGCATCGGCCTAGGGGGGAAAAAAAGTAGGTTTTTCTGAAAAATTCAAAATGGCGGAAAAATTTGCTGACGGAAAATTGAAGTTGGGTAGACTCAGGAATCAGAGGAAAAAAGTTTTTTGATAGGCCTTATGGTTCAAAAGTTATTAGCATAAATATGAGTGTTTTGGAAAGGGGTGGCGCTTGGGAGGGAATGAGTTAGGATAATTAGAGTTAGAGATTCTTAAAGAGATATAGGCTTTCGGGGAACAAAAGGACATATTGAAGTGACCCTATTATAGCCATCCAAATGGAAGTTAGACCTTTTTATATTCATTGTTAAGGTCCAGAGAATTTTCTGCACTGATTTTGAGAATTATGATATGAGATTATATTTAGGGGGAAAAAACACCATTTACAGCCAATTAGAGGCAATTTCCATAGGAAATGTTGGGTTTTTTTTAAACCTTTTTAACACACAATAATTATTTATTTAATTTTTCATTATTATTTATTTAGTCTTTCTTTTTTTTTATTTCTTTGTGTGTTTTATTGTTTAAAATGTTGGTAATGTCCTTTTATAAAAATTTGTATGGGCTTGCATCATACGTTGTCAGGTTTTATAATAAGTACTTACAAAAAAAGGTGATATAGAAATTAAAAAAAACTCTTTGCAGCAGAAAGAGAAAAAAAGAAAGGAAAGAAATGAACTTTGAGATTTTAGCTTTTTGCTGCTTCATTTCATCATATTCCAACATTCAAGTATTGATAAACAGGTAAGATTTTTTATCTTTTAAATTATTAAACTTTATTACATTGAATACTATGCCTAGAATACTCTGTAATATTTGTTTCTTTTTATAAGGATATTCTGTTAAATAAATGTTGCTTTAAACACAATGTTTTTGAAGTAATAATTCATTGAAAGTGTAACTAAAATAAAAAATCCTAATAAATCCTCATTGTCTTTAGGTACTCAAATGTTTACGTGCTTGATGACAAGATCATTTTCTTATAGGACAATATTAACTCCGCCAGCTGAAGTTTATTAAGCAAATCAGGAATCAGTTTGATGAGAAAAAACAATGTCCGGTCATCAACCAAACACCATTGTGGACTACATCTGTGTGACTCAGTTCAGCTTCAGTCATCACACCACCATCACCCTTTGTGGACTACTCTGTGTGACTCGTTCAGATTCAGATTCACCCACCATCACCTTGTGGACTAATCGTGTGGCTCGTTCAGCATTCGATCTCACACCACCACCCATTGTGGCTACATCGTTGTTGTCGTTCAGCATTCGATATCACACCACCATCCCATGTGGTCATCGTGTGGCTCGTTCGCATTCAGTTATCCCATCCTGGGGGACTACTCTGTGTGACTCAGTTCGCATTCAGTCATCACACCACCATCACCTTGTGGATCATCTGTGTGACTCAGTTCAGTTCAGTCATCACACCCCATCACATTGTGGATAATCTGTGTGGCTCAGTTCAGCATTCGATCTCACACCCCATCACCATTGTGGATACATTGTGTTGTCGTTAGCTTCAGATTATCCCTTCACATTGTGGCTACATCTGTGTGACTCTTCAGCATTCGATCTCCTCACCATCACCATTGTGGGACTAATCTGTTGACTCAGTTCAGATTCAGTCATCACTCACCATCACCATTGTGGACTAATCTGGTGGTCATTCAGCTTCAGATATCACACCACCCCCCATTGTGGTACATCTGTGTTGGCTCAGTTCAGTTCGATTTCCCATCACCTTGTGGATACATCTGTGTGACTCAGTTCAGCATTGATCATACACCACCATCACCATTGTGGACTACTTGTGTGATCAGTTCGCATTCGATCAACACCACCATCACCTTGTGGATACATCTGTGTGGCTCAGTTCAGCATTCAGCCCATCACCCACCATCCATTGTGGATACATTGTGGGCCGTTCGCATTAGATTATCACCTCCCATTGTGGATACCTGTGTGACTCATTTCGCTTCAGATCATCCTCACCATCACCTTGTGGACTACTCGTGTGACTCAGTTCAGCATTCAGATCATCACACCACCATCCACCATTGTGGACTAATCTGTGGCTAGTTCAGTTCAGTTATCCCATCCCTTGGGGAACTCTGTGTACTCAGTTCAGCATTCAGATAAAACACCACCATCACCTTGTGGACTACATCTGTGTGGTCAGTTCAGCTTTCAGTCATCACACCACCATCACCTTGGGACTAATTTTGTGGACTCGTTCAGACATACTGAAAGTGACCATTTGAAATGCTTATCCAGTTGTATCTGACATTGTTGGATATTTTTGAAAAAATGATTTTTAATTCCTTTTAAATTTTACAGAAAGCACCTATTGCCTAATGGCCATGAAATTTTGCATGTTGTTTAGAGTCATGTATTTGCTTATTTTTAAGAAAATTATCTTTCCTTGAGGACTGTAAAAAACCCTTATCCATTTCTGAAATGTTCTGTTGAAATGTGCCTGGAAAAGAATATGCTTTTAAAAAACGAAGAAAGGAGAAGCTTAAACAATTATACTTGTACAAACAATTGTGTGCTGTTACCACACAACCACACACACCACACCACACACACACCAACAACCACACACCACACAAAAAAAACACACAGATATGTTAGCGTGAAAATCTCTTAATGGTATTAAGCATTTTACATTTTTTTTGTGATGAAAATTTATTATAATCATTATAATAATAAAAAAAAATTTAAATTTTTTTGTTACCAAAATAACTAAAAAAAATAAAAAATTTTAAAAAAAAAAAAAAAAAATGCTGTTGCTCCATCTTATTGGACAACATTGGTAACTAAATTAGTTGAAATAAATTTTATAGAAGAATTGTTTTTTCACTTTCTGGGATGAGAAAATGAAAAAATGTGAAATAGAAAATTAGATAGTGTTTGAGGAGTCCTGTTGAACAAGGCCTTTCTGTGTTGTGGGTGATTGGTTTTTATCTTAATTTACGGGATTGTCTGTTGAAATCCATTCTTTGGGGTTAATCTCGGGAATGCCCGGCCCAAATCGCACCATACTTGATCGAAGTAGTGGGGCGGGTCTTTCAACAGTCTCCCACAAGGATCTAGCTGGTTATTCAGGGGTTACAGTGTTCCAGACCGGGGTCTCACGGAATAGCGATCCGCGGGGGGGTAGATTTTGCGCGATAGATTTAGATAAAGTTTTAAACAAGGCCTTACCATCAAAAATTTGACGCCGCAGCGTTTCCGTTCTGAGTTTGAATGATTTTGTACGAGGGGGGCGTGGCCTAAATGGGGGAAAAACAAAGTTACTTTCCTTTAGGTTTTCTTTTAAAATGTGACACAATATTCATTGTGAATAGTCAATGTCTTACAAAATGTGAGTGTAATGTTCAAATAGTTATTTTATAAAGTCTAAATAAGAATCCTAGAATAATATTATTATTGATGCCAAAATGACTATTTTAAAAGCGGGGGGCAGTTTAGATACCCTTATTGTTAATATTCAAATTATGTTTTTAGAATTTTCACCGTTTAAACTGTTATGAGGCATTAATTTTATTATTCATTTGGTCACTTGTTCTGACATGTTTTTAAAGAAGATTGGATTCATTGAAGGTATAGGCTTTCGGGGCAAATAAGGATTATTTGAAGTGACCCTATTATGCCATCCAAAATGATAAGTTTTACCTCAGTTTTGTAATATTGTTAGAGGTCCCAGAGAAATAGTTGCAATGATTTTGGCATTGTGATATGAAAAATTATAGATCATCTGGAAAAAAACATTTACACCAAACAGGCAATTACCATAGGAAATACTGGTTTTTAAGCTTTTTAACGTTCGCGCCATCTTGGTCCATCTCCATTGAAACTTTTGCATGCTTTTCACCTGTTATAACCTTATGCTCTAATTATTGTGAAGTTCTGGTTTTTATTTTGATTTATAGGCTTTTGAGTGTATTTTGACAGGCCCCATTTTTAAAGACCTGTTTTGTAAACCAAAGGGCAAATTTAAAATTTTTTTCGATAATTATTGATCTAGGATCTAGAGAATTGTCCTAGACTGGTTTGGTTCCGATCGGGAAAAAAAAACCAGGGATAGTTTGAAAAGTGGGTTTTTTTAACATATTTGTGAATTTTAATAAAACAATTTGATTGACAGCAAGGTTTAGAGGCAAAGTTTCAGTGAGGAGATCTAATCGATTATGCATTTTATGGGGATTTGTGCAACCCAGTGATTACAGAGCCGTTAAAACGCCAATGCAGCAAAAAAGCAATTAAAAGACATTTTAAAAGAGAACTTTGGATAAATGGTAAAAAAAATCATACAGTAACTTTTAAGATAATTTAATGGTTTATAACTTTCGCAAATAGGTGGCGCAGTTACCAAATTGTGTGATGTGGTCAGAGTGAGGGCAATGACCATACAAAGTTTGGTTGTTTAAAATGTCAAGATTGCATTGTTTAAAGAATTAATGTCATTTTGGCAGCATGCCTCAATTTGCTGCTGCGCTATCGAAAACGGTTTGTCAATCGACACGAAATCCATAATTTTGTCGGACGGTTGGAGTGATACGTTCGATTTGGTTGAAAATCGGACAAACGGTTAGGAGGGTTCAAAAAAGTAGGTTTTGACTGGAAAATCAAGATGGCGGACAGGAGTTCGGTAAATAAGGAAAACCTGGTATCTATGTTTCAGCTTGACCCAATTAACTATTAAGACCAGTGGCATTTCAACAGGCAGATTTATTAAAAGTTTTAGCCTTTTTGGAAATTTTTTTTATAACTTTTGACCATGGCGGTGCTGTTTCGAAACTTTCAAGTCCTTCAGGGCATCGTACTGATGACCCATACCCAAGTTTCGTAATAAAATTTGTTCATGGTTCAGAAAATACAAACATTTTAGACATAATTCAAAATGGCCACAGACAAAATTTGGCCGATCTGGGAAAATTGGTATCAGTCAATTCGGTATGCGCCCTGATCTAACGAGGCCATTTTATGATTTTTGGAAAAACCGTTTCAGGAGTTATGGGCAAAAATAACCATTTTTATATTCCGGCCAATAGGTGGCGCTGCGCCGAAAGCTGCATGTTGCCTGGTCATTTTGTGAGACTTGTACCAAGTTTGGTCTGAATACGTAAAGCGTTGCGGAGTTCAGCCTTAAGTTTGTTTTCCAACCTTACGTAAAATTATTTTGCACGTCATTCAAAAATTTTTTAAACGAATCAACTTGAATTCCTAAACTTTTTGTCCCCACTGTTGAAGTGATTGGTGCAATTTTGGTGAAAATTTGGGCATGCATAGGGGAGTTCGAAAAAAGTAGGTTTTTCTGAAAATTCAAAATGGCGGAAAAATTTGCTGCGGAAAATGAGTCATAGGGTGCAATCGAATCGTATGAGCCAGGAATCAGAGGAAAAAAAGAATTTTGTTGATTGGCCTTACGGATCAAAAGTTTTAGCAAAAATGTGGGTGAACTTTGGACAGTTGGTTGGCGTAGGGGAATGAGTTAAAGGGCACCAAAATTGGTTGTATTAATGTTGGGACTGTCCTCTTTAGAATGTCAAAACCAAAACAACTTTCCCGGACACGGTTCTTGGGCTTGCCATAGACCCCCAGGGGGGCGGAAGAAGAAGAATAATAATAAAATAATAATAATAAAATAGCTGAAGCGCAATAACCGGGGCCAACGCAAAGAAGACGACAAGACATGTAACATGTGTCAGACCAACTGCACAAGGAGCAATTTAAGACATTTAAAGATTAATTTAGGCAAAATGGCTTTAAAATCCCTAATTAACAAAAAATGTGATTTAATGGATTTCATTTTGACAAAACGGATGGATGTGGTCAGAGTCTGGTGACAATGACAAACCTTAAGACCAGTGGCTTAAAATACGCAGATTTATTCAAAAGTTTTTAGAAATTATGTTATAACTTTTGACCAAAAGGTGGCGTGTTAAAAAGTTTTGAGTACCTTCGGGGCATGGTGCTGATGGCACATGTGAGTTTTGTAATTTAACCAATGATTCGTTAAGAATAGCATGTTACGTTCTATTATAGCGCCACCAAGGGCTCAATCCCACATTTTTTTTATGTGACCTCAAGTGAGCCATACATGTGTGTGTAAAATTTGGTGAAAAATATTCATTTAGTTTTGGAGTTTTACATTTATGTGAAAAAAAACCCAAATAAAAAATGCTGACAGTGACTTTGATTGGATTTTATACCCCTTCTATCAATATTTTCGCTTTTGGGCATTTGCGTATAGCTATCGACCTAGTTTCCCAAACTTCTGGCGGTGGTTTCGTCTCGATCGGACAAGCGGTTTCGAAAGAATCGGCAAATTTTTTTTAAAGGGCCTTAATCACAACGTACACAAACCGTAAAAAAAAACCCTAAGCTTTTGGTATCTGTGGACCCGGAGGAATTTAGGATCCCAAACGAGATGCTCCCGTGAAAATACGTCAAAACCAACCAGAGTTATCAGCATTTGAAAATCAATTTTGCAATAGGGGGCCCTGTTTCGAAACTTCTGGCTCCTTCAGGGTATCGTATGATGACCCATACCGGTTTGTAACAATTCCTTAATGGTTCATAAAAATACAGCATTTTAGACTAATTCAAAATGGCCGACGCCAAAATGGCCATTCTGGGAAAAAATTTGGATTCTGTGACTCGGCATGACCCCCCTGAATCAACAAGACCAACTTTATTATTTTTGGAAAAAAACTGTTCAGTAGTTTATGGCAAAAAAATAGAATTTTTTTTCGTATCTCTGGCCGTAGGTGGCGCTGCGCCGAAAAACGAGCATGTACCTCAGGTCATGCTTTTTAATGCTGTACCAAGTTTGGTTTTTGAATTCGTAAAGCGTTGGGAGATTGCCTTATGTCTGTTTTCGAAAGCGACTTAAAATTAAATTTGCGTGGTTTCGAGAAACAACTTGCAGCGTTTTTTATTGAATTCCATAACTTTTTGTAGCACGGTTTGGGGAGAGATTGGTTCAATTTTGGTGAGAATCGGAAACAACGGCCTGGAGGAGTTCGAAAAAAGTGCTTTTTCGGATAATTACAATGGCGGACAAATTGTCGTGACGGAAAATGACGTCATAGGGTGCAATCGAATCGGCATGAGCCAGGAATAAGAGGAAAAGGATTTGTGATTCTAGCCATTATGGTTCAAAGTTTTAAGCATAAACAGAGTAAAATCTTTGGACAGTTGGTGGCGTAGAGGGATTGGTTGGGACTCCAAAATTTGCTCTGGTGCTTTTCAGACTGTCCTTATCCAGTGTCCAAATTTCAAACTTTCCGCAAACGGTTCTATGGGCTGCCATAGACCCCAGTCGGAAAAGAAGAATAATAAAAGGAAACAATACAATAGGGCCCCGACCTTCGGGCTTGGCCCCTAAAATAGCGAAGCAGAAAAACCGGGGCCAAGCGAAATAAGACGAAAGACTGCCAAATGTGTTGACCAACTGCAGCAAGGAGCAATTTAAGAATTTTTAAGATTAAATTTAGGCAAAATGGCTTAAAAATCACATAATTAACTAAAAATGTGTTTAATGGATTATATTTTGACCTGGTGGGTAGTTACAAAAACGATGTGATGTGGTCAGAGTTGGTGACCAAAAAGACAAACCTTTAAGACCGTGGATTAAAATTACGAGATTTTTCAAAAGTTTTTTAGAAATTTTGTTTAACTTTTCCAAAAGGTGGGGTGTCTCGAAATGTGTTGAGTTTCCTTTCAGGGCATGGTGTGATGGCAATTGTGAGTTTTGTAATGTTGCCCAATCATTCGTTAAGAATTGCTGTTACGTTCTATTATAGCGCCCAATAGGCTCAATCCCACCATTTTTTTTTTAGTGACCTCTGTGAGCCCTAAAGTGTGTGTAAAATTGGTGAAAATATTCATTTGTTTTGGAGTTATATACTTTTGTGTATAAAAACATTAAAAAATACTGACACGGACTTTGATTGGATTTTACTACCCCTTATTCAATTTTTCGCATTTGGGCATTGGTTGCCTTCGCCTATGTTTCCAAACTTTGACGGTGGTTTCTCTCGATGGCAAGCGGTTTCGATGATATAGCCAAATTTTTTTCCGCTAAAATCCAACGCTACACAAACTAAGACGAAAACCCGATGTTTGGTCGTTGGATCGGCAACGATTCAGGAACTAAAAAAAAGAATCTCTGTAAAAATAAATAACCACACCCAAAGTTATAAGCATTTGAAAAAAAAAATTCCCACAGGTGGCGCTGTTTCGAAAATTTCCAGGCTTTTCAGGGCATCTAATGAGGACCCATACCGAGTTTGTAACAATTCTTCATGCGTTCAGAAAATACAGATTTTAGCACATAATTCAAAATGGCCCCACAGACAAATGGCCCCGAATGGAAAAAATTGGTATCAGTCGATCGGCTGCGCCCTGAATCTTAAGAGACCAATTTTATTTTTTTTGGACAAACTGTTCAGTAGTTATGAGCAAAAATGCAATTTTTGTATCTTGGGCCAGTGGTGGCGCTGCGCCAAACGCAGCATGTAGCTTCGGTCTGCTTGTAATGACATTTACCAAGTTTGGTTTGAAACGATAAAGCGTTGCGGAGTTTCAGCCTTGGTCTGTTTCGAAGCGCTACTTAAAATTAATTTGCGTGGTATTCAGAACAACTTGCAGGTTTTTATGAATTCCATAACTTTTGTCAGCCGGTCTGGGGGATGATTGGTTCAATTTTGGTGAGAAATGAAAAGGGCCCCTGGAGGAGTTGAAAAAAAGTAGCTTTTTGGTAATTAAAAAATGGCGGACAAATTGTCGTGCGCAAAATGAGTCATAGGGTTGCAATCGATCGGTGGTCAAGGAATAAGAGGACAAAGGATTTGTGATTTAGCCATTATGGTTCAAAAAGTTATAAGCATAAACATGGTAATCTTTGGAGTTGGTGGGCGTAGAGGGATTGAGTTGGAGATCCAAATTTGCTTGGTGATTTTCGGACTGTCCTCTATCAGTGTACCAAATTTCAAACTTTCCGCAAAACGGTTCTTGGGTGCCATAGACGCCAGTCGGAAGAAGAAGCAGAAAAAAAATAATAAATATAGCTGCAAGCAGCAATAACCGGGGCCAAGCGCAAAGAAGACGACAAGGACATGTCAACATGTGTCAGACCAACTGCAGAAAGGAGAAATTTTTAAGAAATTTAAAGATTAATTTAGGCAAAAATGGCTTAAAATCACACTAATTAACAAAAAATGTGATTTAATGGTTATCACTTTTGCCAATAGGTGGCCGTAGTTAAAAAAAACGATGTGATGTGGCAGAGTCTGGTGACAATGACAAACCTTTAAGACCAGTGGATTAAAATAGCAGTTTTTCAAAAGTTTTTAGAAAATTATGTTATAACTTTTGACCCAAAAGGTGGCGCTGTCTCGAAATGTTTTGAGTCCTTCAGGGCATGGTTGATGGCACATGCTGGTTTTGTTATGTTAACCAATGCATTGTTAAGATAGCTGTTAGTTCTATTTTAGCGCCACCAAGAGGGCTCAATCCACCATTTTTTTTATGTGACTCAAAGTGAGCCCATACATGTGTGTGTTAAATTTGGTGAAAATATCTCATTTAGTTTTGGAGTTATATACATTTATGTGAATAAACACTAAAAAATGACTGACACGTGACTTTGATTGGATTTTACTACCCCTTACTATCAATATTTTCGCATTTGGGCATTAGGTATAGCCTATCGACCTATGTTTCCAAACTTCTGGCGGTGGTTTCGTCTCGATCGGACAAGCGGTTTCGAAGATATCGGCAAATGTTTTTTTAAGCGCTAAATCACAACGCTACACAAACCGTAAACAAAACCTAAGCATATTTGGTATCTGTGGACTCGGCAAGGATTAGGATCCCAACGAGATGACTCCCGTGAAAATACGTCAAACACAACCAGAGTTATCAGCATTTGAAAAATCAATTTTGCCACTAGGTGGCGCTGTTTCGAAACTTCTCAGGCTCCTTCAGGGTTTTCGTACTGATGACCCATACCCAGTTTCGTAACAATTCGTTCATGCGTTCATAAAATACAGCATTTTAGCACATAATTCAAAATGGCCGGCAGCCAAAATGGGCCCCCATCTGGGAAAATTGGATATCTGTCGACTCGGCATGACGCCCTGAATCTAACAAGACCAACTTTATTATTTTTGGACAAAACTGTTCAGTAGTTATGAGCAAAAATAGCAATTTTTCGTATCTCTGGACCAGTAGGTGGCGCTGCGCCGAAAGCAGCATGTAGCCAGGTCATGCTTGTAATGACATGTACCAAGTTTGGTTTGAATACGATAAAGCGTTGCGGAGATACAGCCTTATGTCTGTTTTCGCAAGCGCTACTTAAAATTAATTTGCGTGGTATTCGAGAACAACTTGCAGCGTTTTTTGAATTCCATAACTTTTTGTCAGCACGGTCTGGAGATGATTTTGGTTCAATTTTGGTGAGAATCGGAAAAACGGCCTAGGAGGAGTTCGAAAAAAGTAGCTTTTTTGGATAATTACAAATGGCGGACAAAATTTTCGTGACGGAAAATGAGTCATAGGGTGCAATCGAATCGGCATGAGCCAAGGAATAAGAGGACAAAAGGGTTTTTTTGATTCTAGCATTA
Source organism: Chrosomus eos (assembly GCA_036326025.1). Classification (NCBI taxonomy): domain Eukaryota; kingdom Metazoa; phylum Chordata; class Actinopteri; order Cypriniformes; family Leuciscidae; genus Chrosomus; species Chrosomus eos. Next base: position 35,539,402 of record CM070824.1, on the reverse strand, counting down.
TGGTTCAAAAGTTATAAGCATAAACATGAGTAAATCTTTGGACAGTTGGTGGCGCTAGAGGGATTGAGTTGGAGACTCCAAATTTGCTCTGGTGACTTTTCAGGACTGTCTCTATCAGTGTACCAAATTTCATAACTTTCCCGCAAACGGTTCTATGGGCTGCCATAGACACCCAGTCGGAAGAAGAATAATAATAAGAACGGGAACAGATACAATAGGTGCCACCGCACCTTCGGTGCTTGGCCCCTAAATATAGCTGCAAGCAGCCATTACCGGGGCCAAGCGCAAGAAGCGGCAAAAGATGCCATCATGGGTGGGAGTGGCAGACCAACTGCAGCAATGAGCAATTAAAGACATTTTAAGATAACTTTGGATAAATGGCTAAAAAATCATATATACAGTAACTTTTAAGATAATTTAATGGTTTATCACTTTCGACAAATAGGTGGCGCACTTACGTAATCGATGTGATGTGGTCAGAGTGAGGTGACAATGACACATACAAAGTTTGGTGTCAAAATGTCAAGGCATTGCAGAGATGAAGAATGAATAGTCCTTTTGGCATCTTACCTCAAATTTACTGCTGCGCTACACAAAAACGGTTTTGTCTATCGACACGAAATCCATAACTTTTAGTCGGCACGGTCTAGAGATGATACGATTCGATTTTGGTGAAAATCGGACAAACGGTCTAGGAGGAGTTCGAAAAAAGTAGGTTTTGACTGAAAATCAAGATGGCGGACAGGAAGTTCGGTCAAATACGGCAAAATTGGTATCTATGTTCTCAGCATGACCCAAGGAATCTATTAAGACCAGTGGCGTTTCAACAGGCAGATTTATTCAAAAGTTATTCGCTTTTTTGGAAATTTTGTTATAACTTTTGACCACTAGGTGGCGCTGTTTCGAAACTTCTCAGGCTCCTTCAGGGCATCGTATGATGACCCATACCGAGTTTCGTAACAATTCGTTCATGCATTCAAAAAATACAGAATTTTAGCACATAATTCAAAATGGCCGATATTCAAAATGGCCGATCTGGGAACATTGGATATCAGTCGACTCAGCACGATGCCCTGAATCTAACGAGACCACTTTTATGATTTTTGGACAAAACGTTCAGGAGTTATGAGCAAAAATAACCATTTTTCATATCTCCGGACCAGTAGGTGGCGCTGCGCCGAAACGCTGCATGTTGCCTCAGGTCATGCTTGTGATGACATGTACCAAGTTTGGTTGAATACGATAAAGCGTTGCGGAGATACAGCCTTAAGTTTGTTTTCGCAAGCGCTACGTAAAATTAGTTTGCACGTTTATCAAAAACGATTTGACGAATCAACTTGAATTCCATAACTTTTTGTCCCCACTGCATGAAGATGATTTGGTGCAATTTTGGTGAAAATCGGAGTATCGGCCTAGGAGGAGTTCGAAAAAGTAGGTTTTTCGGAAAATTCAAAATGGCGGAAAAATTTGCATGACGGAAAATGACGTCATAGGGTGCAATCGAATCGTTCATGAGCTCAGGAATTCAGAGGAAAAAAGAATTTTGTGATAGGCCTTACGGTTCAAAAGTTATTAGCATAAATGTGAGTGATACTTTGGACAGGTGGTGGCGCTAGAGGGAATGAGTTAGAGACACCAAAATTGGTTGTACTTAATGTTGGGACTGTCCTCTATCAGAATGTCAAACCAAAAACAACTTTCCCGGACACGGTTCTATGGGCTGCCATAGACCCCCAGTGGGAAGGAAGAATAATAATAATAATAATAAATATAGCTGCAAGCAGAAATAACCGGGGCCAAGCGCAAAGAAGACGACAAGACATGCCAACATGTGTCAGACCAACTGCAGTAAGGAGCAATTTAAGACATTGTCAGATGAATTTAGGCAAAATGGCTTTAAAAATCACACTAATTAACTAAAAATATGATTTAATGAATTATCACTTTCGACCAATAGGTGGCGTAGTTACTAAATCGAGTGACAATGACAAACCTTAAGACCAGTGGCATTAAAATATGCAGATTTATTCAAAAGTTTTTAGAAATTATGTTAAAAACTTTTGACCAAAAGGTGGCGCTGTCTCGAAATGTGTTGAGTACCTTCAGGGCATGGTGCTGATGGCACATGCTGAGTTTTGTAATGTTGCACCAATGCATTCGTTAAGAATAGCATGTTACGTTCTATTATAGCGCCACCAATAGGCTCAATCCCACCATTTTTTTTATGTGACCTCATAGTGAGCCCATACAAGTGTGTGTAAAATTTGGTGAAAATATCTCATTTAGTTTTGGAGTTATATACATTTATGTGTATAAAAAACATAAAAAATGACTGACACGTGACTTTGATTGGATTTTACTACCCCTTACTATCAATATTTTCGCATTTGGGCATTAGCGTTTAGCCTATCGACCTATGTTTCCAAACTTCTGACGGTGGTTTCGTCTCGATCGGACAAGCGGTTTCGAAGATATAGCCAAATGTTTTTTTCGCGCTAAATCGCAACGCTACACAAACCGTAAGACGAAACCCAGCATGTTTGGCATCGTTGGACTCGGCAACGATTCAGGAACTCAAAAAGATGACTCTCGTGAAAATAAGTCAACCACACCCAAAGTTATAAGCATTTGAAAAAAAAATTCACCACTAGGTGGCGCTGTTTCGAAAATTCTCAGGCTCTTTCAGGGCATCGTACTGATGACCCATACCGAGTTTCGTAACAATTCGTTCATGCGTTCAGAAAATACAGCATTTTAGCACATAATTCAAAATGGCCGACAGACAAAAAAGGCCGATCTAGGAAAATTGGATACCAGACGACTCGGCATGACGCCCTGAATCTAACGAGACCACTTTTATGATTTTTGGACAAAGAGTACAGTAGTTATGTGGGAAAATAGCACTTTTTCGTATCTCTGGACCAGTAGGTGGCGCTGCGCCGAAACGCAGCATGTATTCTCAGGTCATGCTTGTGATGACATGGACCAAGTTTGGTCTGAATCTGAAAAAGCGTCGCGGAGATACAGCCTTATGTGTGTTTTCGCAAGCTCTACGTAAAATTTATTTGCGTGGTATTCGAGAACGACTTGCAGCGTTTTTATGAAATCCATAACTTTTTGTCAGCATGGTCTGGAGATGATCTGGTTCAATTTTGGTGAGAATCAGAACAACGGCCTAGGACGAGTTCGAAAAAGTAGCTTTTTCAGATAATTACAAATGGCGGACAAAATATCGTGACGGAAAATGACGTCATAGGGTGCAATCGAATCGGCATTAGCTCAGAAACAAGGGGAAAAAGGAATTTTGATGATAGGCCTTACGGTTCAAAAGTTATTAGCATAATAAAAGTGAAAATTTGGACAGGTGGTGGCGCTAGAGGGATTGAGTTGGAGACTCCAAATTTGCTCTGTTGACTTTTCAGACTGTCCTCTATCAGTGTACCAAATTTCATAACTTTCCCGCAAACGGTTCTATGGGCTGCCATAGACACCCAGTCGGAAGAAGAAGAAGAAGAAACGGAAAGAATAATAAGAACCGGAACAGATACAATAGGTGCCACCGCACCTTCGGTGCTTGGCCCCTAATAATAATAAGAACCGGAACAGATACAATAGGTGCCTCCGCACCTTCGGTGCTTGGCCCCTAATAAAATAAGAACCGGAACAGATACAATAGGTGCCTCCGCACCTTCGGTGCTTGGCCCCTAAATACTCCGAATATAAAGTTCCTTAGAATCCTATACAGACATCATCTCTGCTGTAATTGGTCTTAGAAACTTACAGGGTCCTAAATTAAAATGGAGGATGCTTTTTATTTTTTCAGTTTAAACTGGAAATAAAAGTTTTAGGATATTGAAATATATAAACAAAGAAAAAATGGTAAAACTGCACAATAAGTTCCCAACTAACAATTATTTGGAAATATTTAAAACAAAGTAAAAATGTATTACTTTATGACCAATTAATGTTATTTAATGCATTAACAATGAGCTATACATTTTTTATAGTATTTATTCATCTTTGTTAAAGTTATATAATAAAAATACATACTCAAGTTCATGAAAAAATATTAACAGATAATCCTTTTGATTTTAATTTATTTTATGTATTAGTAAATAATTAACAAAAATTATGATTGAAAAATGCTTTAGAAGTGTTTTTCATTGTTAGTTCATGTTAACTAATGCAGTTAAAGTATAATGTTAACAAATGAAATCTTATTGTTAAGTGTTACCACAAAGAAAATATGTAAAACTGAACATTTAAGAATTAAGAATATTTAAGGCAATATTAAAGAAATTCATTCAATTTGGGGTGAATTAGTGTAAAGGTTTAGAATTTGCAAAGAAAAATATTATAACGAGCAAAACGGCAAAATAGAAGCATTTTCACTATAGACAACCTATGACAAAATGAAGAATAGAAAGAAATAAGAATATTTAAATAACAATTCCTTTATCTTTAGTAAATTAGTAAAATGCTAAATAAGCAGTGGTCCTACTTTTGAACTTTACTTATTGATATAAATTGAATACACAAAGTATGTTTCTGAAAGGAAAATGTTAATTATAAAGTACTCAAAGTGTGTTTTTTTCTGAGCTTGAAGTTAATCAGTGGCGTTCAGATGTTTAAATCACTGGACATATGGAATGTAAAAAAGAAAGTAAAAAGGTTACGTTTGCCGTTAGATGAAGTAACGTCAGTTCACTGTAGTAATTGAACCTTTTTTGGACTGAGATTAAATCCTTTTTTTGTGTGTGTGATGTCTCTGTGTGACACTTTAGCTCAACAATTCTCAGAGCTACTGTGTCTCTTTCACTCCTTTATCCCTTTGCTAAGATTTGATCATTTCATCTATGTCATGGTTAGCAGAGAGCTTATCCTCACAGTCTGATCTTCCACCAAATCCTGAGCTTTTCTACCAAAAGATACGAGCAATCTGACAGGGCAAAGACTTTAGTGAGAGCAAAAACATGTGATACTCCAGTCTGCAGATATGGTTTCTTTGAAAGAGCACCATCAAAACAAAATCATAGATTTATTTTTCTTGGTGCTAGACAAAGAAAAAATATATAGGTTATCATGTAAAACTGTGAGTCGTTTTTGAAAAGGGCAGCAATGTTTCGAAAGCTGCAAATGTCACTTTTATTTCTCATGAATATCTTTAGGGAAGTTCTGATTAGTCTAATGTCTTAGTCTACTGAGCATTGTTTGTCAGTCTTGTAATAGTGGTGAATCATTCACTCAACATATTCATTTAAAAACACTGATTCAAAGATGACATTATGGCTTTGTTTGGATTTCGATATTGGTTAGATGGAAATTGACAATATTGAACTCTATAAAAGCAAGCACACTTTCATTCGGCAAGTATAAGACCACTAAAACATTAGCTTCTTCTTTCTCATTATATTATGATATTTCAGCACAGTGAGACGGTCAAATGACTGTATTTAATTATTTAAAAGACACGATTATTAATAAAAACACGATTCATCTATTTGACTGGCAGTGAATATTTAGTTCTTAATTTGCAGTAAATGTGATAATTGTTTTGCAAGATGAGTAAATTTTTCACGTAGGTGTCAGAAAATTCATTATTTTAATAAAAAATATTTGCAGAATGTGACTGTACTGCTTTAAAAAAAAGTCAGTCCAAAATATCTTTATTGTAATTATTATATAAAAGATGACAGGCTCTTTTTTTCACCTCCTTAGTGCAATTGAACAGACAAATTGCCCATTTAAACTAATTGCCTGACATTACACTAAATGTCTGAAATAGTAGGTCCTACTGAAAAAAACTTGCCACTTACCACTTTAAAGCTTTTCTTATAAAATGTTTTTTTATCAACATAACACATTTTTGTATTGAAATATAAAATGTGTAAGAATTGATGGTAGCTATAGATTTTGGTATAGTTTAGAACTCAGTCACATGGTATATATTCTGATGCGTCGTTCACAAAAACTGAACAGGCTTATGACGATTTTATCTTTGTCACATATATTTAGTCATCTTCACAGACTTTTAGTTTGCTTTGTATTACTTCCTGTTGTCTTTGTTAAATTTTCCCGCTCTAATCAGTTATCATGCGGCTTTTGTTTGTGTGACATGCTACACTGTGTTTTCTGAGTTCATTATTTTATTAAATACCTTTAGATTGGAACTTTTGACTCATCTTCATCTTTAGACTCCTTTATCTGTGACAATCTTGAAAGCAAAATATATAACACTCTCTTCTTCCAAGTTTCCAAGACTTCAGTGGGCATTCAAGATCATAGCCATCTCCTCTTGCAAGAGCAGAGCAAGTATTTGTCTCCAACAGTGGCTTTCAGTGATGAAAGGATTCATTCAGGGGCGTCTGACATCATCAGCTGGATCTGTGAACTAATGCCATCGGAGAGAGAGAGCTGGAATGAGAGGAAGATGGTGATAAGCAAATCTGATGAAGTGTTTCTGCTTCCCGTTCTGAGGAACTCATCTAATTTTATCTGTCCATCTTCTCCGTCGAGGCACAACACTTCGGCATGCTTGCCCGCCACTCTCTCTTAGTGAGAAAATCTGTTTTCAGCTCTCAATGGAAATGACTTTTGACCGTTACTCATAAGTGGGTGATTCACGCACACCGAATGAACAAAAGATGGCACAGAAAGAAAAAAAAACGATTTAGATCTAACCCTCATAATGGATATGTTTTATTAGGTTTTTAATATTGAGCATTTTGAAGGCCAAGGGCACATGGTAGAAAAGCGAGGGCCGCTGACGAACACGACTCTGTCGGCAGCCTCATCTTGTTGAATGACACCTCAGTTTTGAAAAGATGGCTTATCAACACTAGGATTGGCACCACTGCACCTGGCCGGAAATCCATTCTCAGGAGCGTCTTATCTTCCCCGGCTATACAATCCTCCAATCTAATCAGGGAAAAGTGAAGTGAAAAAGAATGTAACCTTAGCAACCAGCTGCCAAGCTACCTGCAATGCTTTCCATGTTGAGCCAAACATTATCATAAGGTCGCTATTTTTACCTTCGAGAAATGTTAGAATATGCCTCTTTTGCATATCGATTGGACAAGGGAGAGTGTGAAGCATTTCGAGAGTATGTGTGTTTGAGTGTGGCTGTGTGCTGACCTTTAAGAGGAAACTACACAGCCAATAGCTCATGTCCCGCAAGGATAAACACCACACTTAAAGTCCACTGACAGAGAATACAAGAAAACTATACAAATGTTTTATTAAAAGAAAAAAAAATTCTCTATGGTTCTACATGGGTCACTTCAATTTCAAACACATCTTGATGACGTAAGGTTAAACCTGAAAATTCTTAAAAACAGGAAAGTTTGGTTGTTTGAAACATCATTAATATCTAAACACTGTAAAATATCATCAGTTGACTTAACTTAAAAATCTGAGGAAACCCGGTGCCTTAAAATTAAGTGTGAACTTGATACATAACTTAATTTTTTCAATTACGCATTAAGTTTATTTACTTAATCGTTTTAAGGCAACGGGTTTGTTCGCTTTTTAAGTTAAACCAACTGATCACTTTTTACAGTTAAAATCTTTTTCCTCTAAATCAGTCAAATTGTTATTTTGTGGTCATGTGACAAGAAAAACATAAAACTAGACTCTCCTGATTGTCAAGGTCATTATGCTTTTTTTCTTTCAAAATATCCCTTTTTTACCATTTTATTTTCATTAGGTCATAAAGTAAAAAAAAAATGCAGTAAATGTTTTTTAATGTACGAAATGTACAAAGATTACATTTCTAATAACTTTTTTTTTGAAGATGGTTAACATATTGCTCATTTTTATCATCCTTATTTGGCATTTACCCATATGTACTGTACATTTTTACACCTATGTCCTGCTATTGACTACTCAAGATCTCATGCAATGTGAAATTATCATTACTTTCTGCAACCAGTAATCCCCCCTCCCCCTCCCCCTCCCCTCCCCCCTCAGGACATGTGGCAGCTTCAACACGAATAAATCAACAACTCATTAAAATTCTGCACTTGTATCCAGCTTTAATTTTCACATAGGATGCCAAATGAAACCAGAAAGGAGTACGATTTCATATGTATGTTTTTATCTGTCTTTAAAAATAAGCAGAAAACTTAACATGCTCACAGATCACTTGCACATTACTCTGATTTTAACTCGCAACCACAGTCTGAGGAAACACAGAACGGGTTCAAAAGCAAATAAAAGCTTCATATCGCAATACTAACACAATATCAACCATGGGTTTCAAAATAGATTATTTATAAATAGCAGCTAATAATAAACTTTCTAGGCTCACAAAATGGAAATGACTTCTTAGGCAACACCAAATGAAGCAAGGTGTGTTCGCACCATGTCATAATTACTACTGATTAGTATTGTATGTAATTAATTGCTATTCTGACTTGTAAAAAGTCCTGTGATTGCAGAACTCGTAATTACAAGACTCTTCATTTTCTGAGAGATATGACTTGTACCACGTGACCACTGCAGATTTATTTTGAAGTTTAAGGGTTGGTTCACCCCAAAATTAAAATTCTGTCATTAATTACTCACCCTCATATCGTTACAAACCCGTAGGACTTTTGTTCGAACACAAATGAAGATTTTTTTTGTTGAAATCTGGGCGCTTTAAGTCCCTCCATTGAAAGCTACGCAACTGCCACTTTGATGTTTCAAAAAGTTCATAAAGAGATCGTAAAACTAATCCATATGAATTGAGAGGTTTAGTCCAAATTTTCTGAAGAGACTTGATCGCTTTATATGATGAACCAACCCGATCTCACGACCAATTCGTACGAATTTGTACGAGTGGCTAATTCGTAACAATTCATACGACCTGGCTCGTACGAATTTGTAGGATTTTTGCTAAATCGTACATATTTTACGAATTCCAAATTCGTATGAATTCATACGAATGACCTACCCCTGACCCCGCCCCTAAACCTACCCATCACGTGGGTTTAGACAAATCGTACGAATCCGTACGAGTGAGGTCGTATGAATTCGTACGAATTAGCCACCTTTTAATAATTAGTACAAATTCGTACGAATTGGTCGTGAGATAGCGTTGGATGAACAGATTGAATTCAGGCTTTTATTTACATTTAAACATTGATCAACATAAACAGAAGCTCAATCGAACTTGCTTGACGCGCGAGAACAAACCTCATTGGTTCTTGCAGAAGCTCAAACGTGCTGCGTAACACGAGAATGAACCTCATTGGTTCTCGAGCATCAAGCAAACATGCTGCAAGTTGATGAATGTTTATATGTGTATAAAGTTCCTAAATTCAATCTGTTCATCATATAAAGCGATCGTATCTCTTCAGAAAATTTGGACTAAACCGCTCAATTCATATGGATTAGTTCTACGATCTCTTTATGAATTTTTTGAAGCCTCAAAGTGGTAGTTGCGTAGCAGTCAATGGAGGGACAGAAAGCTCTCAGGTTTCATCAAAAAGATCTTCATTTGTGTTCCGAAGAAGATGAACTAGAGTCTTACGAGATTGCAACAACATGAGAGCAATTACTGACAGAATTATGACAGAACTATCCCTTTAATAGTGCAAGAGAAAAAAGCTCGAAGTACAGAATCATGTGTTATCAT
>CM070824.1:35492703-35520765 GCA_036326025.1 Chrosomus eos | reverse complement strand
GCTGCGTGCGGGCTCATCGGGTGAAGACCACTCGAGGCCGAGGTCCCCTACGGCCCTGGTAGTGAGGCGGAGAAGCTCAGCGTCCAGACTCGTCCGCGCGTCGCCGGGCTCAAGCAAGGAAGGGGCGGGGCCGGTTTCGGGGCCCGACCACCCTTCGCTACCCGAGGCGGCAAGTGAACAGATGTCTACATCCGCGTCGTCCCCTAGGAATCCGGATGCACGACGGGGGCGTTAGGCTGACCGGCCGTGATCGAGCAGGGGGAGTCGGAGAGCGAGGCACACGGGGAAAGCGCCGGTGTGCAGATGCTCGTGATGGTAGCCTCAGGCATCCTCTGTGAACGGCGCTTTTTACGGCGTGGCCCAGAAGAGAGGAGGGAGGTGCAGGATCCACATTGAAGGTGCCGAGTCGAGCCCGCAGGGTCGACACAGCCATGTCGTCGCATTCCGGGCAGCTGCCCACGGAAAGCGCGTGGTCCGCATGTTTTCGTCCCAGGCAGGAAACGCACAAGATGTGGCGGTCCCCGACGCTGAGGGGGGCTCGGCACGAGCCGCATTTGGAAAAACGAGGCATTTGAAACAACGCCTCTTGCTCTTTTAGAATGTAGAGAGAAGTAAGTGAAAGGATACGGGCGCCGGATAGCGCAGCAGGTACGGCGGTGAAGCGGCGAAGGCGGCTTCCAACTACAGTGCAGAGGGCTCGTCCCGCTGAGATGCTGAAGTCGACGGCGCAGGCTTCTCTGGAGAGTCAGCGATGTGAATACTTCGCTAAAGTGGAGAAAAAATCAAAGAACACCCTATCTGGACCGGGCTTATATAGAGGTAAGCCACGCCTATTCTGCGGACGTACGCACTCGAGCGTCCGCGCTGCTATTGGTGCTGACGTCACTCCTAGTCCACCGATAGATTGCAGCATCTTGCCACAGAGCAGCCAATAGGCGCACGAGCTGCCTATTCTAGGTCTGCTCTGTGCAAGCATGCGTTTTAAATATGAGAAAATTAAAGGATAATTTTTTGGCTTCAGTATTCTCGAGAAAAGGGGTTAAGCTAGCTTACGCAACACGAGAGTACTCTCGTAAGAGAACTGCGCAGACCAGAAAACGTATCGGACCCATTTGAATTCTCTACAGAATGCTTTAGTTTAAAGTGATATGGAGGAGATTAGGAGGAAACTGCATCTTTACCAAGCTCAACGGCTCTGGTTGAGTTGTGATATATTTAAAGCAACACTATGTAACATTTTTTACCTTAAAATAAAGTTTCCAAAATCTTATCAGTGGTTCATCAAGTCGTAACAGGGTGAAAGGCACTTCTGCCATCGCCTGACGGGGTCTGTATCGCTTTTACTGGCACTATGGAACTTGGAGTTTGGGTAGTAACCCGACCACAAAAAGAACTACAAAATTCGACTGCTTTATGTCAAGCACTACAATAGTCATTATTTCGTTTTTTTTCGTTTCTGATGTCGCAATACATCATCCTTTCATGAAATCATGTAACATACTCTACCTTGTCTGTGGAAATCGTTCATTCTAAAGCCGGTGCTGGATAAACAGCGAGCGCGCGTGCGGCGGTAGGCTAAAGTATTTACAACAGCGGTAATGGACAATTTCGTTTCCAACCAGTAGGGCGACCGAAGAGGAAAAGTTACTTGGTGTTGCTTTAAATGTTATTGGCTTTTTTTTTAAAAAGGGGAGGAGCTGTTTGATGTCCCACCCTGTCCACATTACGCAACACATTGAATAATGCTACGCGTTTCCAGACACTTCAGTGGGACTTTAACGAGCTGATTCTCGAACAAGAAAAAATGTAGGGTGGGACTTGATTTTGTCTATATGTAATTGATTGGATCACTGAATTGTTGTGGTTTCCCATTGCTGTAATCTGAGTGAGATAAACACGCCATCAGAGAAGAGAAGCGATGCTGCTGCAAGTGGGAAGGGCATATTATTATTATTATTTTTTACAACAATAGGGATAAATCATTTAAAGCTATTTTGCTTTCATGGTGACTTTAAATATGAATTGTTTGTGAAAAACATTATGTCCAAGAATTGTCAATTTTGATTTCATGGTGACTATAAACCAAATTTTTCTCTTTTGAAATAATTTATTATAACTTTTTATGTAATATTTGTTCCTGTATGTATGATATTACGTCTCAGTATATTTTTGTATTGTGTACTTAATATGTTTCTTTTAATTGTTCCCTAGCAATAATTAATAATAATGTCTTCATTTCTGTTACTTGTTTGTGAATTGTGTTCTATTCAAAAAATCATCTTGTCGAGCTTTGATGACGTCTGGGTAATGGCCGCTCTCACTGTGTCGTGCAGGGTTTATGAATTTCTCCGGTAGAGAAAAATAAGAACCCCAGACAGATCGTTCATTGTTTGAGCATAGTCACCCCAAGGAAAGAGACCGGGTGACTCCCTACACTGAGACCCTGTCTCTCGAGACTCTGTGGTTTGAAAGGTGACCGAATGTGTTTTAATACGCGATGTCCGTATGTTGTGCAGGAGGGAACGCTTTATTGTTGCATGAGATTTTAGTCAGTGTGCATCGAAGAAACATCGTGCAACGCCGTAACTCGCGAATTTGTTTTAGAAAGTTACGTATGTGTTATTTAAGCACGAGTCTCGGCGTTTAAGCGACGCGTTCGTTCGGGTAATGTCGGAAATGGTGTCGTTTTCTAGTGTGCGGGCAGGATTCGGGCCTGTTAGCCGCATCGCCATCAACGAGATCTCCCGTTAAAGATAAAGCGGCTAGTAAGACATGTGTCGGTCTCCCTCACGAATCCATTGCCTTAAATCTTGAGAAGGTAAACAAGTTCCAGATGATTCAATGATTGGCCTTTGTGTGGTATGGAAAGTTGATTTTTAAAGTTTGAATGCGTTTAAGCTATTTTACGTTAGCAGGCTAATACAGAGGTGTTATTATGGAAGAACTAACGTTACTTGGGTAATTATTAATTCGTTTAATAAGAGCTACATTTATTTAGGACTACCTTTGCATAAAATTATCATGGTAACTATATTTTTCACCTAAATAACACTGATATTAACTGAACTTTGTGTATAGCCAGCCACAACTGTCATTCAAAAATATATGCAGTTTAGCATATAATAGTTATTTCTTTCACAGTGAAGCTTATTCTATAGCAATTTTACAAATGATGGCTAATTTTTTTTACAAATATTTTTAAGTTTCTTGATATGTTGATAATAGGAATATTTATAATTGTTTTATATTTAGTATCAAGTCAACCGCCAGATAGACAAAGCATTAACACTGACGTTATTTTTGCCTGTTTGTTTGTTAAGATGAGTTTTAGGAGCTAACTGGTTGTAAAATCATTTTTAAAGCATATTTTTGGAGACATTTAATTTAAATATTATGTTTTCATGAAATTTATTATTGAATATAATTAAGTAATATTCATTTTTTTTAAAAAACATGCCAAATATGTATTTACTAAAGTTGTTTTAAAAGTGTTTTTAGTAGTGTCAGTAAGCAAAGCCTCTTGTTGTGTTCTTGTCTAAACTGTTGCTGTGGTACAGTTTATGGTATTATGTATATACCCACAAATATGTTAGATATTATTGCAGCAGGTGTTGTAATTCTGCTGTAGAGGTAAAAGGTAAAATCGTCTGTTTTGAATGTCGAATAAGTTTTTTCTTTGTTGAATTAACTTATTTGGCTTTCCTTGAATGTCTGCTCCAGAGTTCTTGCTGATGGATACGCCTGAGAGCCCCACCCAGTCCCCACAATCTCCCGAGGAGGAAGAGAAGGGTCTCTCTGACAACGAGCTGCTGGAGTCGCCTGAGTCCCCAGCAGAAGTAGACAAGGGAGTGTCGGACAGTGAGCTCTTGAATGATGATGAAAATGAAGTACAGGGTGGAGGAGATGACTCAGATTTTGAGGTGGAGACAGATTAGCTACTGGTGGAGAAGATCCAGAGGATATTTCAGACCTGGAAGACTACAAGATAGACCGGGAGGAGAGAGAAGACGTCCACCAACAAAACCATGGTTTGACGGTCCGAGGAAGCATGCGGAATGCTAGCCTGGAGGAGGAAGAGGAAGAAGAAAATCCTTGAGACGCCGAGATCACCTGATCCTGACTCGCCGGGCCCAGAACACGAGCTACCTTTCACCCCGGCGGAGGAGGAACGAGACGAGGAGGATGAGCCAAACACCAAACCAGAGCTCGAGGAAGAGGATGATGAGGAAGAAGAGAGGAGGAGGCGGAGGAGGGCCGCGATGGTAGTGAGTGATTTGAAGGACGAATCTTCTGTGTCCAGAGATCTGGATGAACATGAGCTGGATTATGACGAGGAGGTTCCAGAAGAGATTAGTGCTGCTGCTCCTGAGGAGGACGATGCAGAGAAGGGTCCCGCTGGGGAGGATGGAGAAGACGAGGAAGAGGATGATGAAGAGGAGGAGAAGAGACGGAAGAGAAAGGAAAGAAAACCAATTCTGCCTCCAGATAAAGACACACCGCTGAGAAACTCAAGGGAAGACTCACGGGAAAGAGGCAGAAGAGATTCTTTCCGTGATAAAAAGAAAGAGGAAGATGATGGAGAGATTGATGAGGGAGAGATAGATGTAAGTATTTTTGAAATCATTTGTGATTATCATATGATTAAAGGTGCTGTTCAATCTCAGTCCACTACTGCTGAGCCATTTGTGACAGTTTTTATGGTTTCATGATTAAACATTTCTATCCTTTCTTAGTAGCTTGAGTTTTTAGTTTTTATGCAACATTTGTGGAAGATAGCTTTGCATTTTTTTGTGGCTTGTTTGGCCTGGCCATAACAGTAGAGGGAGCCATTAAATTCATATTTTTTCAAAATAAATGACGCTGCTAAACAAAGAAAATATTTAATCTCTCAATGTTAATTGATCACCTAATAGACTATGTAATATATAAATACAAAATATGTACACTACCATTCAAAAGTTTGGGGGCAGTCAGATTATTTTATGTTCTTGAAAAAAGTCACCATGGCTCTATTCATTATCCATTTAAAACATCAATATTGAGAAATATTATTTGAATTAGAAATAACTGTTTTCTGTTTTAATATATTTTAAAATGTAATTTATTTCTGAAATGGCAAAGGAATAGCACCATTACTCCAGTCTTCAGTGTCACATGATCCTAATATGATCAGACTAATATGCTAATTTGGCATTCAAGAAATTTTTTTTATTATTTATCAATGTTGTGAACAGTTGTGCTGCTTAATATTTTTTTGGAAACTAATACCTTTTTTAGGATTCTTTGATGAAAATATTGTAGAATAGGATTTACCGGTATGCTATTTGAAATAGGAAAAATAGAAAATCTTTACTGTCATTTTTGATCAATTTTATGCATTCTTGCTGAGTATTAATTTCTTATTAAAAACTCGTACTGACCCCAAACTTTTGAATGGTAGAGTAAATGACTTGCCCTTGATTTGGATTAAAACAATAAAATTAATAACCAGTCATTATTAATTGCTGTAATAGGTGTTTTTTTCCTGTTCATTTCAGGATGATGACCTTGAAGAAGGGGAGGTTAAGGACCCCATGGACAGAAAGATCCGACCGCGACCCATCTGCAGGTTTTTCATGAAAGGTAGTTCTTCATTCGTCTGAATTCTCTGAATGGTTATACATCTTCTAATACAGCGTTTCTAAATGTAATGATTCAGCTGACATCTGAACATACTTTGACGTACGTACTTTGTAGTTTGAGTTAAAATTTATTTTATATAATAGGTAATAAAAGAAAGCCTGCAGGGTTTCCGCGGGGTTGTAAAAGGTAGTAAAAGGTAGTAAATTAAATTATGCCAAATTAAGGCCAGTAAAAAGTAGTAAAAAGTAGTAAACGTCATCTGACGAGGTAGTAAATTTTCGAAGCCCCATCTAACTGGGTCTATATGGTTTTCAATTACTATTGACAATACACGAGATTCCATTTTATGTCTTAAATATGTCTTATTAGTGGAATATTAAACGCAATATAGTAACACAACTTAGCGGTGCGCGAGCACTGGAAACGTGCAAGGGATTGAGCGCGCAGCGGCACAGATGCGTGAGCTGGTCGAGCACATCCCTCAAACAGACATCAGTGGAAAGTTTATAGTTCAATCGATGTCAATGGCAAAGAAAATTAAAACGAGTCATCTAGCTTATTATTATCGTTAACTGACGCGAGAGAGAGCTTGCGCGCACACTTCTGTTGAATGCTCCTGATCGTTCACTCAGCGTGTTATTTGGATTACAACGAAATCGTATATATAAGTAAAACATGACCAGTTACCTGATTTATGTATAACGAGTGGTTCCGTACATTATTACTGGACGACATGTGCATATCAAGAAGTTCCATGAACGCAAACATCCAAAGCGCGTGCCCCGCAAACCAACGCCTCAGTGCGCGAACTAAATTAAATTGTCTTTCACGTCACAAAATGATGTAAAAACGCCCGTCTTGACGGGTATCCTAGTAAACAAAAGTCAGTTATATCAGAGAATGTCTTGGTTATATCTCAAGTGAACGTAGCCATGTTCAAATGGGGCCTTTGCCTTCTGTCTTAAAGGGGCAGCAATTTAATAAACCTGCTACTGTGTTTTAATGTTAATCAAACAAAGGACAAATAAATTACTCACTGCTCTTGACTAAATAGTCTACCCTTTTCAACTTTACAAAAATATCCATCTATTTTATTTAGCTATACAGTAATGAATATGCAAATTTTTCACATTTGATTACTTTATTCAAATGTTTTTACCAATCTACCTGAAAAACTCTAAAAACAGTTTATTTCATTTGTAGCTTTTCTTTGTTCTATTGTATTTATTTGTCCTATTTGTAATTCGATTATTCGTTCTTATTTTGTTACTGACTGCTTTTAATAATGTTTTAAATTCACATTAATTGGGCTGGTAGTTTTTGTTGTAGTATCAAAATTGGATTAAATAATTGGTATTTCACTGGTGTCTAAACATTTGAACCACTGGCCCGATCCTCAGCACTGACCCTGCTGGAGCTGCTCTAAATATGTGCTGTGCTATTCAATGAAGATAAAATATGATAGAGCAATAGAATGAACAGTGACAGAAATAGAAGCATGCTTTTTAGCAGGATTAATTAAGCATGAAAATATCTGAATATATATTTGATGAACAAAATAGGCAACTAATATGATTTATATTCTTTTGGTTTATCTACTAATACATTTTAAAATTACAAATGTAGTGAAAATTCAGGGATCGGTTACGGTATTGATATCGACGGATAGGCTACCAAAAATGAAAGTAGCCTATTGGTATCGGTCTCGTTCTGCAAAAAGTGGGTGCATCCCTAATCAAAAATATTTAACGGGTGAGGGTGAGGGGGGAGCAGCTTCCTATTTCATTGTTTCGCGATGCTAACTCGCACTACAGCACTACACAGCACTACACAGATCGCGGCAAATCATGCCAACTTAAGGTCAGCTGTCGTCGCACCACCTCAGCAGCAAACCAGTGCCATAGTTGAAGCACATTTAAAGATGTGATGACATAAATTGCTGTTTTGGGATAGTAATTTCACTGCTTAAGTCTGCGTGTGTGAGAATGTGTGTTTTTGGGTAAGTGTGTGTGTGATGTGACACACTTTATTATTAATCTTTAATAATGTTTATTGTCGTTAAGTGTCATTTGTTTTTAAGAAGTGCCAAGGTTATTATTCACCTTATTAGGGCTAACGTTATGGTTAGGATAACTCAAGGGCTAGGGTTAAGATAAGGACAACTGAAACTCAACCTAACACTAGTATTGTCATTGTCAATTATGTTTTTTTTTTTTTTTTGTAATGATCACAATTAAACATTAGTGTACCTAATATGTAGGATGTGTGTGACAGTGTCACACCATACCTTATAGTAAGTAGTAAGTGGTGCTTTATGCATACCCCTCCCACACCCCCCAAAAAAGTGCTGCTGCCTTATGTCGTGGTGGTAGTAAAAAATATTGTGGAGGTAGTAAAAAAGGTAGTAAAAAGGTAGTAAATTCATCTCTATAATTCCTGCATATACCCTGGCCTGTTATCATCAAGGAAAGTTTTTCAAGTTTGATATGCATGTCATTTGCTTTTTTGTTGTTATGTTTATACCCAAATTACAACAGTAGGGGGAGCAATTAAATAAAGCATCTTTCCCGTGAGCAAATGTATCTTCAGAGCAAATCCTGCAAACCAGCAGATAGTTTTGATGTTAATGTGACAAATGAATTTAATTATTTAAAAAGTATGAAACTACACACACACACACACACACACACACAACACACACACACACACACACACACACACACACACACACACACACCACACACACACACCATTACTTAACATTTCTGCATTTTTCCATTTAAAAAAACAAACAAATGTTAATTTCTTTATTTTTATACCAGATTTACAAATGACGATGATGACCCTGAAGGGAGTTTTTTTTTTTTTATAGATTTAGTCAGGTTTTGGTCACTTCTGGTTACAAATTTGTCACCAGAATAAAGTTACGTAGAGACACACACACACACTCACACTCACTGGTCACTTTATTTGGTATACCTTGCTAGTACTGGGCTGAACCCCCTTTTGCCTTCAGAACTGCCTTAATTCATTGTGGAATAGATTCAACAATGTGCTTGAAACATTCCTCCTAGAGATTTTGGTCCAAACATGATACCATCATGCAGTTGCTGCAGATTTATTCTGCTTCAAATCCATGATGTGAATCTCCCTTTCCACCAAGTCCTAAATTTGCTTTATTGGAGAGGCCAAGGCAGGATGGATCCATGCTTTCATGTTGTTTACACCAAATTCTGACCCTACCATCTGAATGTCGCACAAATTGAGCCACATCAGATCTGGCTGTGCTTTTTCCAATCTTCTATTGTCCGATTTTCTGAGCCGTGTGAATTGAAGCCTCAGTTTCTGGTTCTTATCTGACAGGATTGGCACCCGGTGTGTCTTCTGCTGCTGTAGCTCATCTGCTTTAAGGTTCAACGTGTAGTGCGTTCAGAGATGCTCTTTTGCCGACCTCGGTTGTTACGAGTGATTATTTAAGTTACTGTTGCCTCTCTATCAGCTCGAACCAGTCTGGCCATTCTCCTCTGACCTTTTTCAGCCCATTCTCTGTAAACCCTAGGCGAAGTGACACACTCACTCATCTGTCTCATTCGCTCCACTTAAATAGTGCTTGTATAGTGCTTGTACCCCAGTGAGGTGCAAGTACTGAAATTAGTGGTTATGCGCTTAAACGGTCAAATTCACACACAATTGTGTCAAAATGCCTGTCTTGGCAAGTATTCAGTTTACAGTTAAACAGTTATGGAACGTAAATAGTTGAGAGAAAACACATATTGTGTTACAGTAAATTGGATCTGTGCATAAACTCTTAATGTCAGGTTATTCAAAGAACAAAAGAGAAAATCACTCACTGTTCTTGACTGAATAACCTTTGGTTTTAAGCATTAATGTGTATTTAATTTTTTACAATGATTGAACTATCCATTTGATTACTTTAAATTCTGTAGTATTTCTTACATGAATAATAATCTAGTGTCTAACTTTAACTTAAAGGGATACTCCACTTTTTTTGGAAATAGGCTCATTTTACAACTCCCCCAGAGTTAAACAGTTGAGTTTTACCGTTTTTGAATCCATTCAGCCGATTTTATGATATTTTAAAGAATAATCAGTAAGCAGACAGTTTCTGGTCTCATTGACTTCCATAGTAGGAAAAAATATATACTATGGGAGTAAATGAGACCAGAAACTGTCTGCTTACTGATTATTCTTTAAAATATCATAAAATCGGCTGAATGGATTCAAAAACGGTAAAACTCAACTGTTTAACTCTGGGGGAGTTGTAAAATGAGCCTATTTCCAAAAAAAGTGGAGTATCCCTTTAAGGCCGTTTTTATTTCATATCTCTTTATTAAAATGTTTTGCAATTTGTTTTATTTGTTATTTATTATTTTTTATTATATTATTATAATAATTTTATAATTATTATTATTATTATTTTATTTATTTATTATATATTTGTTTTATATATTACTGACATTTTACTTGTTTTTTTATGAGAATAAAATTTTGCATTTGAAGAAAATTTGATTTTAGTTTGTATATGCTGTCAATTATAGTTCTTAAAAAGAAAATCGGATCAGCAAAAATCTACTACAACTGCATTTTTATCTTTTAAATTATACGTTCTAAAAAAGCCTACTGCTTAAATACATTCAGACTAGAATGTATTTGATCACTGGATTTTCAGAAATCATTTCACTTTTAAGTGTTTTGTCAACATTGCATATGTCATCAGCTCCTGACAAACACATTCATTATCATTTGATCACTCAGTGAATCATTTAACCGTGTATTACTGTCTTTGGAAGCCTTTTGTCTTTTAAACACAATGCACAAATTCATGTTATTTCAGATGTTCATGAAATGCAGGGATTTTTTTAACAGCTGAACCGCTTTTACCTAATATATTAACAATGAAGTAGCCCCTGAGATTTTAAGTTAATAAGTTAGGTCAATAATAAAATTAAGTCGATAATAATAATAAATAATAGAATAAAGTTCATGGTTCACTGATGAACTTCGTTAATAGTTACATGACATGCAGGTAAACAAAGTATTTTTCTATAGTTTTTAGCTCGTGTTTTATTTTGATTTGGTTTTTATTTTTAAATTATTTGAAGCTATTTTATAATTTTTTTTTTTTTAAATATTTATTTATTTAACATTATACTTTTATTCATAAATATGCATTATCTGTAATATTTAGTGCATTTCATGTTGTTGATAACAAAGAAAGGAATGTATTTTCTTTCTCAATTCATTTTTATGTTCCGCAAAAGAAAGTCATACAGGTTTGAAATTACATGAAGTACTTGTAAATAAACACAATTGTAATTTTGGGTGGGGAAAATCCCCATAATATGAAATTATTTTTTTAATGAAATTATACTCTAAATAAGAAACTAAAACTACCAGTAGATGGTGGTAAATGTCTAAATGATTAAGTCATTGAGTCATTCATTCATTTATTCAATTCGTTCTAATGGCTGGTTCATTCAGGAATGAAGTAAATGGCTCTCTTTATGAATGGGCCATTGAATCATTGGTTCACCGATTAACTCAAAACGTGGATTCATTCAGTAGCGAAACACTGCTGTATATTGCTAGATGCACAACAGTTCTGCTCTGGTTTTAAAGATAATATTTTTGTTGGCACAACTGAGCAAAATATTTGTCTAAAATATTACACTAACTTATTAATTTAACTTTTGTAGAAAATTTGAACACGTGGTATTCAGGATAAAATAAGCATATGTGTATATCGTGTGATATTGCACTCTTCGCACGTGAGATTGCTTAACTGTATCATATGATATAAATATGAGACGACAACTCGTACATGAGCATTTTTCCCCTGGTATCTTGATTTTTAGAGGCATAATATTATCATATTTTATATCATTCCACTTGATGCCTTTTTGTACCTTCATAGTAGGGTTGTGCCGATAGACGATAGTATCGTGTATCGACGATAGTCAGAGATATCGCCGATGGCAGATGCCTTTGACGATATCAATACGATATTGGCTCGTTTTACCATAATTTATTAAATTATTATTATTAGGCCTATTATTATTATAAAGCTAGTATTGTTATTAAATTAATATTAGGAACTACAATTAATTTGCCTTGCCTAAATTCATAACGACATCACCAACACTTGCGACAACACAGACACGCGCTTATGAGGACTCCTCTAAGAGAATGTTTTTAAAACAGACTAAAAAATTACATCCCACATCAAAATTTAATTGCAAGGTGATCCATTCACAAATTATCAAGAGTGCTTGTTTTAACAGACGCATCATTCTTACACAGATCCAAGATGAAAACGGCATCGTTGTTCGTCAGTATTTTGTTTCCATAGCACATTAACAAAACGTTTAATGACACTAACACTAAAAACAATACAATTACTAAATATTATTATTAATAGCCTAGTAATAATAATATCACTAAAATAGTATTAGCTATAGCTACCGTTATCCATCGTCGTCTCTGAGAGAACGCGGCATTAATGCAGATGCCGAAAGCAGTCCGTTTTTACTTTCACTTTCAGAGAATGAGCGTTTATACATGCACGTTCTTAACCCGATATGTTGAATAAACTGACAATGCATGGTCATAAACGCATTAACCCGTTTTCCTTTATCAGAGTCAAGTCATAAGTATAAACTGATCGACGAAGCTAGATGTTTGCCCCTTGCTCTGATTTCTCCCAGCATTTAAAACACATTAACCCGCGTACTTCGTGCTTACTGAAGTGCGCATGTGAAGTGCATCCAGACAGAGAGAGCACTGGTAGGAGGACATATATCGCAAACTCCGACTCTTTCTGACCCAAGAAATTATTAAAACATGTTTTCATCTCGTGCAGAAATAGGCCCTAGTCAAAATGCTGCATAACGGCATGAGGATAGGCTGTCCGTAAATTTCCCGTTGACATGATTAGGATCTTTTTTTTCTCACTATACCGGGAAATAACCTGATCCTATTAATAAACACTCCACCTTTGCTAGCAAAATAGAAAAAAGATTATCGTATATAAAACGAAGTAGGCTAATAAAACAAGCAAATTATGAGTAAATAATCAAGTTAATAATCAAATAAGTAAGCCCCGCCCCCCTCACGATAATATCGTGTATCGCCGATCTCACAGGCTGACGATAAGACGATATGAAAATGGAGCATATCGCCCAACACTACTTCATAGTCTGCTCAATATATTTAAATATCATAATGGCTTCTCTCTGCTCTCTGACAGGTAACTGCACATGGGGCATGATCTGTAGGTTCATCCATCCAGGAGTCAATGACAAAGGCAATTACTCCCTCATCTCCAAGCCGGACCCCTTCTCTCCTAACGGAGCTCCTCCTGGAGGAGGAGGAGGACCTCACCCCCTCATGCCTGCTAATCCCTGGGTATGCATCCTTTTTAATTCATTTTCTACTATTTTGTTTCTTCTTGAATTATTGTTTACTCTTTCAACTCAACATTTGAATCTTCATTTCTTTCAGGGAACCCCTACCGCAGAAGAGTTGCCTCCCCCTCCGCCGCCTCTAGAGCCTCCGGTGGAGAGCGCCTGGGAAAGAGGCCTTAGACATGCCAAAGAGGTATGGTTTTCACCATCTTACTTTTTTTTTTTTTTTGGTCTTTTTTGTCAACAATTTAAAAAGGACCATTTGTAGGTAAGTTATATTATACTGGTACTATTATGCCTCCATTCAAATGAGTCTTTAGTGTGTTATGCAATGGTTTTGTGATCACAATAAATGTCACCTTTGTAACATAACATAATGAAAGTATTATACTTAGCATAGCTTGAGTATCAAAATACATCATATTAAAGATCTCAAAAAGCTATTAAACTCAAACTCTGCTTTCCCTTTAGGTTTTGAAGAAAGCCACCATCCGTAAAGAGCAGGAACCAGATTTCGAGGAAAAACGTTTCACCGTAACCATAGGTGAAGATGATCGAGACTTTGACAAAGAAAATGACTTCTTCAGGGAACGTGGCTATCGTATAACCAGAGAGATCAGAGAGGCTGGGTAAGAAACCATAACTTATCAGTAGCTTATTAGAGTGTGATCTCTTTCACTTATCTTTGGTCACTGATAAGTTTCTGCTGCTGCTTTAAAGGCATAAAATCATCTACTCACCCTCATGTCGTTCCAAACCCGTAAGACTTTCATTCATCTTCGAAACACAAATGAAGATATTTTTAATGAAAGATGAGAAATGTATGTTCTCACCATTGACAGTCCACACAACTACAACTTTGACGCTTCAAAAAAGTTCATAGAGTTTGTAAAACTAATCCATAGGAATTGAGCGGTTTGGGTCAAATTTTCTAAGAGACCTGATCGCTTTTTATGACGAACAGATTTAATTTATGTTTTTATTCACATATAAACATTTATCAGATATGGTAAACAGAAGCTCAAGCATGTTTGCTTGATGCGCGAGCACTATTAAAGGGCACCTATTATGGCATTTAAAATGTTCCTAATATTGTTCTGGGAGTCCCCAACAACAGTTTTACATGCATGCAATGAACAAAAAACACTTTTGTTGTCTTATAATATGCATTTATTTTTACCTGATTTGCTCAGCGATTCCCTAATGATTCGTTTGACGACTCATTTTTCAAACCCCGCCTTTGCGTGACGCTAATCTGTGGTGATTGGTCAGATGACCCAGTCAGTTATTTTTCGCGTTAACCCAAAGCTTAAACATATTGATAAAGCACTGCAGTACTACAATACGCTCTATTCTTTATGACAACTCCAATAACAACGACAAACATTTTACATACTTCAAAAAACACACACACACACAGCTTGGAGACCTAAGCGCTGAGCGTAACTGATACACACACACACACACACCTTGGAGTTCATATGCCACTCTGTTCACAAACCACTCTGTTCATATGGATTAGTTTTATGATCTTTTTTAAGCGATAATGTGGTAACTGCATGGACTGTCAATGAGGGGGCAAAAAATCTCTTTGTGATTCGAAGTTGAACGAAAGTCTTACAGTTTGGAATGACATGATGAGGTGATCACATTGTGATGACATTTTTTTTTCATTTTGGTAAAAAAAAAACTAAGCTTTTAATTTCAAATGTGAGTAGTTTGTTAAATGGTAATGGGTCATCCATCTAAAAGTATTGTTTTGCTCAAATGGCAAAATATAAAAAAGCCTAAATGATGACCTGTCACTGCACCTAAAATATACATTGATCCTTAAATATTTATGTAAAGTTTAACTTAATTATTGTTGATTAAAAAAAGTACTCTAATTTTGACCCTTTTTCTCTCTCTGCATTGCAGTGATATGGAGTTCAGAGATCCAGGTTATGGGTGAGTACTATAAATGAAATGCTTCCCTCCTTCAATACAATATTTATATATATTAACTTGTACCCCCTCACTTAGGGATGGGCAATATACCGGTAAACATGATTAACATGATTAAACTAAGCATTGCGGTTTAAATAAAGGTGATTTTAAATTGTTGAAGTGCAATGAGCATTGAAAGACAACTCATTTCAGTACGCTTTCTGAGAGATGTGCGCACATGAAGCCGCTTCTTAGCGCATGAGTACTGAGGTGTGTGTGTTTATATATATATATATATATATATATATATATATATATATATATATATATATATATATATATATAATCGTTATCGTGACATAAGATTTTGGTCATATTGCCCACCCCTACCCTCACTTTTCATTTAAACACCAGTTTATCACTCTTCCCAACTGTATTTCTAACAATCATTTCTGTGGTAGTGATCCATATGGTGACCCATACTACGATTATGAGATGGAAGCTTTTTGGCGAGGAGGCCAGTATGAGAATTTCCGAGTGCAGTACACAGAGACCCCACTGCCGTACTACCCTGTAAGTGATGTAGTGTTCATCTGTTTTACTTGTTTTTTGTTATTTCTTCCAAAGGGCTTTTAGCATAAAACTAAAATGCGAAGCCTTATCTTTTAAATATTCACAGTGTGCATGTATATGATGTGTTTGCCAAATTATCCCAAAATTGTGTATAATACAGAAATAGTTCACCATTCAGTGCTGCATTTGAGCAGAATGAAGTATCCCTGAGAGCTGTGTACTTGTATTTGTACTATTGAACAACTGAGATTTTTTTTCTTTTCTCTTGTGCATCAGGACCGAGAGCGGGAGCGTGATCCACGCGAGCGCCACCGGGAAAGGGAACGGGAGAACGAGAGAGACCACCGTGAGAGGGAGCGCAGGCAGAGAGAGCGGGAAAGGGAGAGAGAGCGGGAACGGGAGAAAGAGAGCCGGCGAAGGAAGGAGGAATGGGAAAGAGATCGTCTGAAACGGGACGAAAAGGAGGGAAGGCCAAGAGAGCGGCCTCCCAGAGAGCCACGGGAGAAAAAGGATGAGAAGGAGAAGCCACTCAAACCACGTTCGCCCACAAGCATGCCACCCAGGTCAGTTTCAAGCTTCCTACACTCTTAGATGGAACAAAGTCCAATAACGAAGAGGTCAAAAAAACCTCTGATGCATATTGCGCTCTAAAATCACAAAACTGATGAAATCTGCCTGTTCCAGTTTGATTGCCTGGCTGCTATGCATCTTTTTGGGATATAGGTTTTTAGTCGTATTTTGAAGTCTACTGCAATGAGTGCACCTGAATTAGTAGTAATATCTGCATTTTGTAAAAGTGTGGAACGTTTTAGGTCATTTGGTACTTCTTTTTGGATGGATGGAAATTTTGACCACAAATTCTACATGCACTTCCACTAATTTCTTTGGTGTTTTCTATATAATCATTCATAGAGACTGCTGCATTTTACATTCAGCGAGCATCCCCTTTTTATAACCTGGTCTGTTGTTGTGGTAGGATCAAATTCTGATTTAATTGTGTGAGAAACTGTGGTTATACTTGTTTTGCATGTTGGTCATATTGTTTCTTTTCTGGCTTAGCGAAGTTTCTTGTCAAATAAGCTACTATGTTTGTGCACCAGACTACATGTTGATAGTGTTGTCAAAAGGACTGGTAGTTCAGTACCAAGTTGATACTTAGGGGGCTTTCACACTGGCCACATTTGCTGCGGTCCGAGTCTGAGCGCAATTGTTTTGCGGTGCCCCCGAAACGTTTGTCTGGTTTCATACTCAACTTGATTCTACCGATCCCTGGTGCACTTGCGTTTATCTTACGTTATCACAATTGTGCACGCCGCATGATAGAAAACAGAACATGGTCAATATAGTTTTTTTTAATTAATTTGGTGCTTTTCATAGTCTAAATCGAGTTGTTGCACCACTTAGCCTAATTTTATACGCGGAATAACAATTCAAGAATTATGTTTCTAAGCTGTAAATAAAACCTTCTACGATTATTTGCAACAATGTTAATATTCCATTCTTTTTTTATTGACCAACAGAATCTCTCTCTGACGATAGTAGCTCTTGCCGATAAAGGAAATAATCTTGTGAAATATCAACTGTCTTTATAAACGGCTACTCAGAAAGACCGTTAGAATTAAAGAGCTGATGAAGCGGCATAGGTGGAGGAGATGCTTGATCTTTATTGGTCCAACTACCCACGCCTAAAGTGCCTTAATGTACTAAAACTGATATTGAAAGATCAAATTTGGATCACACCTTTTTGATAATGCATACTATTCAAGCGAATATGTTAAAATGCTATTAACATTTTCAGCTTGTTAATGAATGAATTAATAGAGCCTTATTGTAAAGTGTTACCAAACAATAATAAAGAATCAGAACATTCTCCATCAATATCTAGGGCATGTTATAGTCCAGATTAAAATGTTTAAGTTTGAAAATAAATAGCCTAATTAAGTCTATATTTAAGTATTTGGTGCTGCGAAAACACCACGACTGATACAAAAATCTGAATGTCTGTTTAAAACATTCAAATACTGTTCAGAAACAGACAGTTGCGCAGCTGCTTTATGGTGTTACTGGAGTAACGTCTGCATATCTGCTGTTCCATCAGTGTCATCTGCTGTCAGAGCGTGAATGTGCATTTTCATTCAGTGCGTCTACTTCACTCATTCCGCCATGCACTTCTCATGCGTGTTGGGCTTGTTTACATCAGAGTGAAACGCATGACTCTTTGACGCAGCATATCGGTCTGAATAATTCTTATTTCTATTGACACGTTTGCCAGTTCAGTACAAATTGTGGAGTTGAGGAACTGAAGAGTAGAAATTATAGTTGTATAATATCTTAAAAAAACAACTAACTAAATCTTGAAGGATAAAATATAGACAAAATAATGTTGCTGTAGCTGTTTTAGCCATGTATGTTATGTTCAAACAGTTAATGAATATAAAATTAATTTAAAACGCAGCTTTGGCCTGAATTAACCATTATATTATATATTCTTTGTGTAAAGCACTGCAGGGTGCCTTGTCTTCAATTAGATTACTTGCACTGTTGTTGCAGTTGTAAGTTGAATACGCATACTAATTCTTCTGGCATTTAGGTATTTCCTGACATTATAACAATAGTCTTTTCAAGCTGGTTTTATTTCCCCTCACAGCAATTTCTTTATCACTGTATTCACTTAACCACAGACTCAGATTGCATATTTGATTATGGTCACTTTATGGGAAATTTCTTGGAGATTCATATCTCATGGTAACACCAGTGCTGCTCTTTTGACCTGTCATGTCCACTCTCATTGTTCCTGAAAAAATAAAAAAGAGAGAGCCCACGCACATGATTTAAATCCCTCATGTTCTCAGAATTCTGCAATTGGAGACTGAAACGCTTGAATCTGTCCCATGATACTTTACCAGGCAGCGTAGGAAGAGATTCACACCTAGCCAGTTTGTTTGACTTCAAAGAATGCTGTCGTCTCAAATTTCTAAACTTCATGTAACTGATGTAACTGGGGATGTCCCGATACCATTTTTTTGTGAACTGATCCGATTCGATCCCAAAAATTCTGAGTATCTACTGATACCGATCTAATACCAGTGCAGTTTTTTTTTTAATCAACTACAATTTCTATAACTCTGTGTGTTGAACTAATTATCACTCTTTTGTGTGTAAAACACAATTTACTTAAAGGTGTGGTAAAACACATTTTTTCGAAGGCTTGATTGTGTTTGTGGGGTGCTCTGTAACATGTTCATGCTTTGTTTTTAAAAAATTGCATTATTTTTCCTATTTTATACCTTTTATTCTACACTGCTCTTAGCCTGGTAATACCAGACTCTGCTACTTCACTTTGCTTAATAGACAGAGTCTGGAATAGCATAAGAGAGAAGTGTTTTTTCTCTCGCTAGGGGGCGCTTATCTGAAGTTTAAAATCATTGGTTACCCATAAGCCAATCAAATAAGTTTATTTATGACGTATGTTATTGCCGACACAGCCGCATCGAACCACAGGCATCATTCATCGAACTTAAATCTATGATCGAACTTCCACTGTAAACCTGCTGTAAACACTTGATGCGAGTGAAATACCGAAGTGAACATGGCTGTAAACGACTTTTGCAGATTATGCGAAGTTAATCTACGCATCCACGGTACAATCAGGGCCTCTAAACTGATATTTGACAGTAGAGAGAAACAAAAAAAACTGTTAAACACAGCTCTTTGTTCATCTCGAGTCTGTCGGAAATGCTGCAACTTAATTGCAAGATTACAGCATGTCATGGCAATATTTAAGACCTGGAAAAGAAATGAGACACTGACCTGTCAAAAGGCTCCCCAGTTTCTCGCTGACGATCGGTAATAGTTGATAAATTAAACTTTTCCCAAAGGGAGTAGGGCCACAACATCACTTCCATTTTAAAATGTTTAATACACACTCTTCGTGTTCGGGCTTCAGTGTGCTAATGCCGAGAATATTCTCTACAACAGAGCGAATTTCTTCTGCGTCTCCATATCCGCGGTCGTTTTCGATTCCCTAACCTAATCTTAAACTCGGCGCTTAGCGACTACATCATGGCTTTCAGCCCGCCCTCTGTTCGTTGATTGGCCCGGCTGTTTTCAGGCCGGAGGAAAACGGATAGATAGGCCGCTGTCTCAGACTGAGTACAGAAGCGAAATGAAATTGAGCGGAAGTACGAAGTCTGACGTAGTCAGGCTACACTGCTCTGTCCCTCCTTGTAAAAACGGTCTGATGGTTTCTGGGTTCTATGAAGCCAGTCCCTCAAAAATACACAATGAGCTCAGATTGGTTAACTGGCCCAGTGTGTTGTGATTCGCTAACCGCCTAGTGCACGGTTTTGATTATGAAAGACTCCAATACAGTGCTGCACAAAGTGCTTAGGCGCGTCCCGAGCGCAGAATGATGCACTTAAAGCAACACGGAGTCACAGCGCGCAGCTTTTCCGAGTCCGCATTGAAAAGTTCAAAGCTCAAAGCAAAGACATATCGATGCATAGTGTATTATACAGTATCTATCTATGCAATAGTTTGAGCCTTTTCTTTTAACAGTTTTAAATTTCAGTTACTCTGTGCGTGAAGAACAATTATAGTGCTCTCCAGTGTTGTCTTTCTCTTATCATTGTATGAAATGCATGTACATCATTGTGTATGTACATGTGTGTATATATTAGGGCTGTCAACGAATATTCTAAATTCGAATATGTATTCGAATAGTTTAAAAAACAGAATTGACCGTTCGCAGGCCCCTCCCCCAAAACGGCTATTGTCCAATCACAATAAATTATTAACCGTTCTATTGTGAGCAGCCTCACGTCAACATTGACTCCAAGCAAGCTGGTGAAAGCGGTGGCCACTGCGTTTGTAAACCGGACACTAATTCTCGATGAGATTGTCTGAGGAGTTGTGTATCTTTTCGTTCAAAGCGAAAACACACGTAAACGGGCCTCATGGATAATACAGTGGGGATGGCCCAACCCAGTTAACATGTGTCGAACATTGTTCACTCGCGAACAGCGTGAATGAGACTGACACACTGAGATTATCAAAGAAACAGGGAAAGCAGATCAAGAGGATCCACAAAGAAGTACGTTTTCTAAGGGTTGTTGTTAACAGTGTAATTTTCCGGGGGAATATGACAGCAGTCACTGCAGTTGCAGACCTGTAAGACTACAGTTTAGAAGAGTGCACGCTCGCAAGGGAAACGCTGAAGCTTACTTGACAACATCAGTTCTATACGTATCATATCGTAATGAATAGAAATAACCTTAATGTCATGGTTATCTGCATCTTTCCGTCTCTTATGTATAGTTACTTTTAAACACGAAAATCGGATTCAGCATGACACGCAAGCGAATGTTGACGGTAATGAAAACCCTGCTGTGTAAGCGAATGTATAATCCGTATCTGAGGCAAAATTACTAAATATTCAGCGCGAATTATAATTCAACTCCCAAACAATTAGCACTGAACCAGCGTAATTAATTTCTTCTTCAAGCTGTATTACTGGTTGCATTTGAGTAAGGTCATGGGTTTCTCAGATTTCGCTTGAGGACCGGTATATTAGCCTCAATAGTAGTCATGCACCTTTCATTGCGTATTTTATATTTGAATATATACCTCCACTGCATACGTAACCCATTTTGCTCGTCTGGAGGATATCGGGAGGTAATTGCTCGAAAAAAGGTCACTGACACGCACGGTATACTTTTTCCATTCATGGAATCTGTGGCGCATGGTGTGTTTGACATTTTGTTTGACGGGCGTAGCAACAATAACTAGGGGCGTTGCTTTTAGCGAACGGTCAATTTCGAAGGTGAAAATTATTATTCGAATGTGGAAAAACACGCCCGCGCCGCAGTAGCATAGTGCTGTTGTGAATTCACAAAGACTGCGATTCAAATAAATAAATATATGCGAAACGGGTTTGATATATACATGCGCTTTAATTATTTACGTGTGTAGGTTACATTTGTTTCAAAGCGGCTCCGTTCACACTAGGGATGGGAATTGATAAGAATTTAACAATTCCGATTCCATTATCGATATTGCTTATGATTCGATTCCTTATCGATTCTCTTATCGATTCTCATTGGGTGAGAAAATAAGTACAAATTGTTTGTTTGTATTAACTTGTTTTAATATCTGATTAGAAGACAAACCACAGAGTATGCCTGGTCTCACGGTTTGGTTCGTTTCGATTACGATATCATGTCATCAAAAGTGATGTGTGCGGTGTGCGTGTTCGCCGTTGTTCGGGATAGTCGCAGTGACAGAAACGGTGACATTCCAGTTTAAGTTTTATGGGACTAAAGTCTGTTTATGCCATTAAGAAAATGAAAATCTGCCATTTTTGTTTTAAAAAGAATGTTCATTTAAAGCAGCGCTCAATTTACATCAGTGTAATGTTACACGCGCTGTGTGGCCAAATGTTT
Organism: Chrosomus eos; assembly: GCA_036326025.1. Taxonomy (NCBI): domain Eukaryota; kingdom Metazoa; phylum Chordata; class Actinopteri; order Cypriniformes; family Leuciscidae; genus Chrosomus; species Chrosomus eos. The sequence goes on along the minus strand of CM070824.1, from coordinate 35,498,780 downwards.
CTGCATAGCCTATTGGAGGTAGTTTCCCCCGTTTGACGAAATGGAAACTTTACACGTTTTGCTTGAAAGTGACCGTATTGTTATGAGGCCCCATACCATACTCTCATTGAGTATGTGCGCGAGTTTATGTGTGTGCGCGCGCGTCTCATATGAGTATGTACGTGGAGAGTTTGTGTGTGCGGGCGCGTCTCTATGAGTATGCGTTGAGAGTTTGTGTGTGTGCGCTCGCGTCTCATATCAGTATGTTTGTCGAGAGTTTATGTGTGTGCGCGCGCATCTCATATGAGTATGCGTGGAGAGTTTGTGTGTGCGCGCGGCGTCTCATATCAGTATGTGTGGAGAGTTTATGTGTGTGCGCGCGCGCGTCTCATACGAGTATGTGCGTGGAGATTTTGTGTGTGTGCGCGCGCGTCTCATATCAGTATGTTTGTCGAGAGTTTGTGTGTGCGCGCGCGTCTCATATGGTATGCGTGGAGAGTTTGTGTGTGCGCGCTCGCGTCTCATATCAGTATGTGCGTGGAGAGTTTATGTGTGTGCGCGCAGAGTTTTATGTGTGTGCGCGCGCGTCTCATATCAGTAGCTCGCGTTTCCATTACCCTTCAAATTGCGCAAATTGAAATTGCGAATTGAAATTACGCTCAATGGAACACGTCAATGTTCGCAAAAACTCCATTTTATCGCAAAAAAGTTTTTACGTCGTCCATGAGGAGGTGTTTTCAGGCAATTCGATAAAGGGATATTTCGCAAAAGTTGCAATGGAAACAGTTTTTGCGCAATAACAGTCACCTGACTTAGAAACGCGGTGTGTTTGGGTCCGTGAATACGTAAATAATTAATAGCCTAGGCTAATAAATTATCATCATATTATAACAGTTATTAGAGTATATATTTAAAGACGCTTTTATCCAAAAAGGAACAAAGCAATTCGTCAAATGTCATACATTAATGGTTAGACAACAATAATACAGGCTAAGATTTCACAATATAAACACATTTAATTTTGATGCATATCAAGGTTTTGCTGAGCTCGCATGGCACGGAGGCCGGGCTGCGAATACTTGCTTTTTCTAATCAACAGTAGAAAACAACTTAAAATATGCATACTCTTCTGTGTATACAGAAATATAATAATTATATCGGCAAACTATGATTTTATTTGTGTAAACTCATATTAACAAGAAATCGTTGTGTTTTGTAAAATAAAACAATCATTGCGCGCTTTCATGATCACGTGAACTGGAGCGCGAGAACTGAAACAAAGTATAGCCTATGTAGCTAAAGCTTGACATGTCACTTTTTAAAACGAATTTAAATTCGAAATGTAAAACATAATACCTTTGCTTATGTAAAACAGTATGAAAGTGTAGGCCTATTTCTCTCTGGTGCATTCGCGCGGCGCGCCTCAGCAGAGATGGTTTTTAGCCGACACTGATTTAGAAAAAAATAGTTTATTAATAAACAATTAAAATGCCTCGTTATTTTTTCAGAGACATTTATTATCATTAGCCTATAACTCACCTAAATCACCTTTCTGTATTCTGTGGTTCCAGAGACATAAATATGTCTCTTCTCATTCAGCACTGCGGGAAAAATATAATTTCCAGGTTCTAATTTGGCCTTAGAAAACCATTACAATCGACTTTTTTTTCATATTAAGTTGGGAATATTATAAATGTTTAATAAAGGGGCAAAAAGTCATAAACAAACATCTGAAATTTAGTCGATATATTATTATTTTTGCGCAGCATTTGTGTAGCCTACAGTTAAAAAAAATGGTGTTCAACTTTGCATTTTAAAAAAAACAACCACCGTTAATTTTTCGTTTTGAACACGGGTTAAATAAGGAAAAACGAATGGACACAAATGTACACTGACCGTTTGGACAGAGTTCTTTATTAAATTCATAAAAGAAACAATAATTAGGCTACAGGAATACTGGATTCTAAACCTCAAAGAAATGCCACAATCAAGACCTCGGAGCAGAAATGAGAGAGAAACACCCAGAAACTCCTTATGCCGTTCGCAGTATACGGGTCTTTCCCTGCCATTAATGCTTGGATAATGCTATGCACGTCTCCTTCCATTAATAATAATAATAATGTCTAGTGTGGATGTGTAATGTCCCGTTGTCATGATGTTTAAATGACTTATCGCGAGAGGAAAAAAAGGACGTTGTATCGCATAACATCAGTTAATGGAAACGCCGTCATTTTGCAATAGTTTTTTATCGACATTTAGAAAACATCGCAAAAGATTTGCGCAAATCTGTAATGGAAACGCGCCTAGTATGTGCGTGGAGAGTTTATGTGTGTGCGCGCGTCTCATATGAGTATGTGCGTGGAGACTGTGTGTGTGTACTCACGCTCGTCTCACATGAGTATGTGCCTGGAGTTCCGCGCATCGTGTGTGTAGAGTTTGCGTGTACAGTATGTGCGTGAGCGACTTTAGGTGTGTCGTTGTGCATTTCATATGTATTTGTTTGCGCATTCAGCAGTATGCATGTATGTTTGACTACGTAGTGTTTGCAAGTGTTTCATGCGTGCGTGAATGAACTTTGATTCATTTGATTCAGCTCTAGACAGCGCCTCGTCGTCTTTTTGCTTGAAATATAACCAAAATTTAGAGCGCTTCTGCCTCGATGCCATGTTTACTGCGTTCTGAACCAAAACAACGCAGCGCGTTGCAACGAGCGGAACCGATAAGCGGAATCGTTAAGCAGGCATGCAAACGGTTCCAGGGAATCGATTCACTGGGCACCGGTTCTGAAGAAGAACCGGTTCTCGATTCCCATCCCTAGTTCACACTCATGTTGCTTCACAAAGACTGTTCTCATTTACTAAGTTAATGTTAAATGAACGCAAAGAGTTTTGAGAAAATAGGATGTTTTTCAGATCCTGGTCATGTGTGTCATGTCTTTTTTTTATAGTGACAGCAGCCTAATAAACCTACTTCTGTAAAAATCACTTGCTTCTCTTAACTAAATAACGTTTTTAGCTTTAATAATGATTAATCTATATTTAATTTATAGTGAAGACAATGAAGACTGACATGTTTGATAACTTTATTCAATTTCTGTTCCTACCTGTTGGACCTACCTGAAAATCTTAAAGCACTGTTTTCATGGGTCAAAAACAAAACATTTTTCTGTGCATTTTTGCAGGGCAGGTAAAAATATGAACCGTCCTGCCTGAAAAAAAAAGTGTTGAACCCTGATATATTAAAGGCTCAGGTAAATGGGACATTTTTACAACCCATTATTACAATGGGTTTATGTGAAGATTGTTTTAAGTTCACCGTAAATTAATTTTTTTTATTAAATGTTAAAATTGATAGCTTTCTATTTTACTGTAATGTTTGAATCGTTATAAAAAAATCCATGTAATAGGGACATCAGTATCAGTACTGGTATCAGTGATACTAGCCTTCATTCTAGTGCAAAGTAAAAATATGCCATTAAACAAATATTTAACATATGAAAATATGCCGTCTTTATGTTGGTTCTACATTATTTGTGAGATTAAATGTGAAAGTATTACAACATAAAAATATATATAAAAAACTTTAATGTTAGGTGTGATTAATTGCAATTAATTACAGAAAAATGTGTGATTAATTAGTTAACTTTTTTTATCGCTTGACAGCACTAATATATATGATCGCGACGCAAAACAGTGCGGCGCGGGACAAATTTTGAAAGGTCATTGCGGGAGCGGGCGGGAGGATGAGGTGCACTTGCGGGTGCGGGCGGGAGGGATGATACGCTGCACTCCCGCAAATTAAATATGAGTGTAAAGCAGAGACCTGCACTCCCGCGGTACTACCTCGGGAAATAAAACAACTAGAAACAAATAAACCTTTATTTATCTAATGCACAAGCAACAAGGATAACTAAAATAAAAACGATTTACTGGCGCAAGGTCGGAAGCTAACTCTCGCGTGGTTCATTCATAGGCGCAGAACAGCCAAACCCACCACACAAATGCAGCAAAATACTCACGTACAAGTCTGTAACTTCAGGTCTGAAGTGTCATGTGTGCACCGTTTTGAAAGGCAAACTTCCCTAACGTTTACGGCAAGTCAGTCGAAAGTGTCAAGTACACTAAAATATGTGCATTCTAGCTTCCAGAGGGCTTTCAGTATTTGCGGTCGCTCGCATACTGGAGCAGAGACGGATTAATCTGAAACCCTCGTCAGTGAACGACATGCTATTCCTAAAAAAAAAACTAGGCGGGATGTTGCGGGCGGGAGCGGGACGTAACTTGATTGTCGCGGGCGGGAGCGGGAGAAAATTACATATATTTTTGCGGGAGCGGGCGGGAGCGGGACAAAATCTTGCGGGAGCGGGCGGGAACGGGACGGAAAAATCCGTCCCCCGCAGGTCTCTTTTTTATATATATATATATATATATATATATATATATATATATATATATATATATATATATATATATATAATATAGCGTGTGTTGTTTCCATTTAATATCCTCATGAAACTTGTCAATGCAGTGTGGAAATGAGGCCTCTGCAACTAGCAAATGTTGCATGATTTTGGATTGGATTACTACATAGCTTTGTATTACCTACACCACAGGTGAAAGTTTGATGTAATTGTTATCCATTGTTACGTCTTAAAAGGACCTGACGTAAATGATTGTGGACATTCATTATAGTAGCAAGCACGTGATCATGAAACAAGGGAATTTTTTGGCTTGTCAGAGGAATGAAGGAAGGAAATCATTAAACCTGGATATTCACTGTGCCATTTCCCAGGCGTGGTGAAGATAGGAGTGTGATGTTAGATTGACTCTGTTTGCTTGCAAGAAGCAACTCCCTGTGACGTTGAAAGGTGTGAATAATAACCGTTTTATGCTTTACCTGAATGTGTCAAGGCAAGTTTTTTTTTTCTCTCTCGTGTGTATGTGCCTTCATAATGTTGGGTCATCGCTACTCAATTGGTTTCCGGTTTAAGATACAGACTGATTCGTTTAAGGAAATTAACATTGAAATAGCAATAATGGAAATGCAATGCCATTTCATAACTGAAACTGTACATCAATACAGCATTTGACTAACTGATACCAGGGATGGGTGATATGACCAAAATCTTATTTCACACTATGAATAACTGTTATTTGTGAAAAACTATATATATCATGAAAGTTATTATTTGTTTTATTTTAGTTATTTAAAATAAGAGTAACAATAGGACAAATACAATAAAGCAAAGATAGAAATATACACATAATATTTTCAGGTAGATGTCTAACAGAAGAAATTATGGGTGGAAATCTCTCGATTCAAAAAAAAAAAAATCTCGGATTTGAATCAAATTTCGATTTATCCATAGATTTGATTCTAAACTTTTATTTTTGTTTTTTATTTATTGTTCTTGATGCCCTCCTCTATCTATATATATATATATATATTTTATATATATATATATATATATATATATATATAATCATTGCAATTGCGATGTCAAGCCGTGCAGGGTTGACAAGTCTCACTCATTCAGTGTGAGACTCACGCAATTGACACTTTTCACACGCTCTCACGCGTCACGCCACATATCCATTTTCTAGCGCAGAGAAAATAACAAAGAGCAAAAGAGGCAAAGAGGACACTGACACCAACAGACTAAACAGAGCAGGTTGCTTTTGATGTGAAACAAATCATCAGCTCTCAGATTCTGTCAATTTTATTTACGAAATTCAAACAATAGCGTTTTGGCGCTTGTAAATGTGACATGACAGATCGTGGTCGTGAACCGAACATCTCTATACTAGTTAACTAGGCATAAATATGAAATATTTATGCCTCATACATAATATCGATCAATCAGTGTTTTTTGACCACGGAAAGAGGTCAATAAAACAGCTGGAGAACAATCGGCTATGTCACATAACATTACATTTACCTCAGGAAATTCTTCCTGAGGTAATTCTATATAGAGAGTATTTTGCTAAATATGTGCACTATATTAAATATTTATTATATTTTTTCTTATCATTAAAATATTGTAACGTTGTTGTTATAGCCTAGTAAAAACCAACTTATATTTAATTTGAGTTATTTTT
>CM070824.1:35458794-35492603 GCA_036326025.1 Chrosomus eos | reverse complement strand
TCGACAGCTTATAAAAACTTAGTTCTGTGTTTTTAGCTTGTTTTTCTGTACACCATCACATAGCAGCTTTCAGACCTTTTGTTGTTTGTTTTAAGTCAGAAATGACAAGGAGGTAGCTTCACGCATTATAGTCAATTGAGACAGTTAGATTGGTTTTCAGATTATGACGTGTGTCACTCTGTCTCTATACATGCAAAATTATGTAAAAATTTAGTGATTGTCAATGTTTTTATCGCACTACATGCTTTTTAAAATATATATATTTTAATTGACCGTTATAATCCAAATATTTTTTGTTAGGTTTATTGTGAAGTATGTTGTTATGTTGAAGGTTTTGTTGTTGTTTAAATGGAAATGTATTTTTATGGAATCAGGATTGTCCAAAGATGTGGAGAGGCCAGAAGAGGAATTGATCAGTGTTCTCTTTTCCATTGTGTTTTTGTCTGGTATATTCCTCTGTGTCGCCCCTTTCATTGTTTTGTATTGATCTATTGTTCTGCTTCTCCGTAATTTGTATCATTTGGCTGCATGTGATATTCCAGACTTCACCATAACGTCAGGGCATTTTGAAATATTAATTGAACTGTTGAATGGTTTGTGTGCCATGAGTGTTTGTTGACTTGGCAGTTACTACTTTGTTCATATATGTACTCTACGCTGACTTTCATTGTCACGATTTCTTGTGTACTTAACCATTCTGTGTTATAAATAGGAAAAAAAAGTTTTGTTTTGACTGTTTATTTTATTCCTGGCTTGGCATTTTTCTTCACACGTGAAACTTTTTAAGTATGCAACAAAACAGGTTGTATTGTTTGCCTGTTTTCATCAGACAGCTCTTGCAATACTGGAATTGTGCTTCTGCGTCATTTTTCATGTTGACTTTGTAGGTTTCATCATTGTACGTCACAAAGGTGATTAATGTAAAGGGTGAAGTGATGAAATTCAGATTCGTTCTTTGTAAACATGGTTAATGTCAGAGAGTTTGTTGTTGTAGTTAGTTGATGCAAAATGTACACGTGGATGGAAGTTTTTTTGTTTACTTTAAAGCATATTCGGCAGAATGTAAAATGAATAAGAATTTATTCTTCGTCCTTTTTGTCTATCCATTCACTTCATGTTCAAAATAAGCCATAGTACAGACCAGACCTTCTGAAAATTGCTTTCCCCACTAGTGTTGAAAAGTTTGGTTTCAATAAGCTTGGTTAAAATAATTAATAAACTAATACTTTTATTCATGTGAGGGTTGCATTAAATCGATCAAGACTTTCATATAAAAAAAAAAAAATCTATTTAAAGGGTCATGAAACCCTAAAATATTTTTTTAGATGTTAACAGAAATGGACAGATTTCACGTCATTAAAAACAACAATAGCACTCTTGTTTATTATTAAGGGAAAAGTGGTTATTTTTTCGTTTTTCTGAGCTATTTTGTTCTTCCAGTTTAAAAAGCAACCAACTTCATGAAAAGTGAGATTATATTTGGAGTTGAGATTGACTGCCGTGGCTGGAGAGTATGCTTTTATGTCATCAGTTTCTCTGTGTTATTCATGAGAATAGACTAATTTAGTCCAATCACTGCGCTGTATTATGCATGAGATCCCATTACAGCGGATAATTCAAATGTGACAAGACCTGTTCTGCGGTGTTTGATCACCTCTGCACAAAAGTGTTGTTTACATTTTCCCGGTGATGAGATAAGAACTCTAGTTTGACTTCCAAGACACAGAAAATATGCCTGTAATTATTTAATTTGTAACAACATGCATATGAGAGCGTTTTCTGATCTCTGTGATGAGTTTAACAATACTGGGAACGCGGATCACAGTTCATATCCGGACCAGAGCAAGCGTGTTTCAGCTTTTTACGGATATATTGCACATACTCCAAACATGAAACGGCACAGTCTATTTACACATATTTCATCATATCTTCCAATTAAATGTATGTGCAAATAAGGACACTGATACAACGTCTGATCATGAAGGATTATACGGATACACAGAAGACAATGTCGACCAAAAATTGAAAGAAAAATGGGCAAAAAAGCAACCGCTTTTAATCTTTATTTATTTGCTTATATTTTAATATTCCTTTGTAGTAATGAGCAGGTCTGTGTTTTATTGGTGGTTTTCTCCCCTCTTCCCAGCCTCTACACTCCCACTTTTTCACAGCTTTCCACAAACATTTATTCAGTCTTTTTCAAAGCGTAGGTGTTAATAACCAGGCTAAAACATGGGGTTTCATGACACCTTAAAATAAATGCTGGTCTTCGAAGGTTGAGGTTTCATAACTTCCTATTCATCAAAGAAATCCTGAAAAGAATGATCATGGTTTTCATAAAAATATTGAGCAGCACGACTGTTTACAAGATTGGTGGTAATTTTTTTTTTTCTTGAGCAGCAAATCAGCATATTTTGCTTTAAAATACATTTTAAAATGTATTAAAATAGAAAGTGGCTATTTTAAATTGATAGAAAATACAGTAAAAACAGAAATATTGCAAAATATTACAATTAAATACAGCCTTTTTAAGCACCAGTGACTTTTCAGAAACATTACAAAACTTTTGATCAGTAGTGTATATTGTAGTTGTAACTGTAGGTTAATTACGTAAGCCTGTATGATCTGCCGAGCTGCATTGTTGCAGCCTGTTTTCCTCAAGACTTTCTTCCTGTTTGAGTCTGATTTTAGTACAAGAATACCTTTTATAACTTGCTCAAAGAGGTGTGACTGACTGAAAGTTTCATCATCTGCTGAAGGTTGGGTTACACCTTTTTTTTTTTTAGAGCAATCTTGTTTCTGTGATAAGGAAAACAATGTAATGAATTCAGTCAGCGATTAACATCTCCACTCTTTTCTGCAAGAATATGATTTAATGATGGTCTAATTTTGTCTGCAGGCATGAAGTAATACATTGAGATATTTGCTGAGAATAGCACAAATGAGTGAACAAAAAATATTTGAAGGTGCAATAAATTAGGTCAGCCCTTTGCTTTTCTAGATATTTTATCACATTATTTTGACACATATGAACAAGAAGTGTTGTCTCTTTCCTTTTGTTAGAAAGACATTTTGCAGTGGTTTACTTCATGGCCTGAATCTCCATGAGGAACTTTCTTATTTAGCGCAAAATTCATATATATAGCCTGCTCACACTATGAAATATGACGTCAAAGACAAAACCATCACATGAAACCGGTAAGATGTCAGGTATCATCCTGTTGACAGCATGCTGGTTTTGATGAGATAAACACACCGGGCTGGGGCCATTTGACACATGCCTTCATTGAGCTATGATGAAATATTAACGTATGTAAATCCTTGGCTTGGGCATGTGCTCACGTTTGGAAACATTCCAGATAAAATTTCTGAGATGCCATTCTTCTCCTCATAATGCATTAACAAATGTATTATGTGTGTGTAGTGTTAATAAATGAATAACGTGGTTTAAAATGAGAGGAGTTACACCACTGTTCAAAAGTTTGTAATCTGTACGATTTTTCTTTTTTGTAAAGTAATGAAGACTGTAGTAATGATGCTGAAAATTCAGCTTTAAAATACATTTTAAAATGTATTAAAATATTAAGTGGCTATTTTAAATTGTAATAATATTTCACAATAATTTACTGTATTTTCAATCAATTAAAAACAACCTTGTTTAGCACCAGTGACTTTTCAAAAACATTCCAAAACTTTTGATCGGTAGTGTATATTGTAGTTGTAACTGTTGGTTAATTACGTAAGCCTGTATGATCTGCCGAGCTGCATTGTTGCAGCCTGTTTTCCTCAAGACTTTCTTCCTGTTGGAGTCTGATTTTAGTACAGAATACCTTTATAACTTCCTCAAAGAGGTGTGACTGAAAGTTTCATCATCTGCTGAAGGTTGGGTTACACCTTTTTCTTTTTCTTTTTTTATCTGTATGAAGGTAAAAGAGTAGCAAAAGTCAAGAGCACGTAGATGTGAATTTGAGAACTTGGTACAATAAATGTACACTTACAGCTCCAATTTGAAAACCTGTAAAATAAAAATATCAAGTTGAATGTTGAAATTTGCACTCGCAGACAATAGTCAAGAACCTGTATTCTGAATTTGAAGCTGCAGACAAGTAGTCATAAATGTGTAAATTGCCATTCACAAAAATACAATGACAGACACAAAATTGTAGGACATAGTTGCACTTATTCTTACATTCGTAGTACAACCTCAGTTAGGCACTTGCAACTTCACAAATCTGTCACTGCAATTTCAAACTTCACGCCTTGACTTTTGCTTCTCTTTTCGCAATGTATAGATGCAAATCTAACTTGTGCACTTGCGACTCAGTGGCGGTGAGAGAGAAAGGGGGGCGGGAGCAGGGGTGTTCCGATGACCCGTTTTATTGGTTGGCGCCTAGCCAATGAAATGGGACTTCTATTGTACATGATAATGTCACGAAACCTCCGTCCTCGGGGATGTTCTGAAACGCTAACATGGATTAATGCATTAGACTGATATTAAAAGAAATAAATTATATTTTTAGACTCCGTAAACACCATACTAATTAAACATAACCTACTATGTCCTGAAAACCAGATGAACACATATGACGAAAGAAAGCAAATTTGTGTTCAGTGCAAATAAACCTGCTGCCTTTGTTTTATTAATAATGTATAACAAATTGTTTTTTATTTTTATAACTGTTGGTCCATTAAGCCTTTGCGCTTTGCGTTCATATTCTGTGCTCATCTGCTTTTCTCTACATAGCGTTGCTTTAAAATAAATAAATGATATTATCAAACACCATATTAATAATGCCTACTATGTAACATTTTTTACCTTAAAATAATGTTTCCAAAATCTTATCAGTGGTTCATCAAGTCGTAACACGGTGAAAGGCACTTCTGCCATAGCCTGACGGGGTTTGTGAATGTGAATGTAAGAATAAGTGCAACTATGTACTATTTTGTTTCGGTGATTGTAGTTTTGTGAATGGCACTTTACACATTTATGACTACTTGTCTGCAGCTTCAAATTCAGAATACAGGTATGTGACTATTGTCTGCGAGTGCAAATTTCAACATTCAACTTCACTGCCCTGTGTTTAGAAGAAGAGGGGGAGAGAGGAAACAGATGTTGGTCATCAATCGTGAGGTGTGACTATTCGGTCTTCACCCAGTGGGGTGAACATTTCTTAATTTTAAAAACCGTTGAGCTGCTTAATATTTTTGTGGAAACAAAATAGATGCATTGTCCAGGATTCTTTTATAAATACAAAGTTCAACTGAACAGCATATATTTGAAACCGATATCTTTTGTAACATTGTCTTTAACTGTCACGTTTGGAATTTAATGCATCCTTACTTAGTATTACTTTCTTTATTACAAAAATAAGGAACAAAATATTACCAGTAATTTGAACAGTAGTTTAGCTTCTCTTTTTTAACTACATTTTTAATACTGCACATGCATAAACAATACATTTTGTTAATGCATTATGAGGAGAACAATGACAGCTCAAATGTTATCTGGAATATTTCCAAACGTGAGCACATGCCCAAGGATTTACATAATATTTCATCATCACTCCATGAAGGCATGCGTCAAATGGCCCCAGCCCAGTGTGTTTATCTCATCAAAACCAGCATGCTGTCAACAGGATGATACCTGACTTCTTACCGGTTTCATGTGATTGATTTGTCCTTGACGTCATATTTCATAGTGTGAGCAGGCTATATATGAATGTTGTGCTAAATCAGAAAGTTCCTCATGGAGCTTCAGGCCAAAAATCGCCGTTTACAGACGTTAGAAGCTGTATCACCTGAAAAGCTACAATCCTTTCCAAGAATCACTTACACGATGACATTTTGCAGTGGCTTAACTTGTAAGGGTAGTTTCCCTACAGTTGTTCGGGCTGCAGGATTGGGGAATTACTAAAGAAACATTATCAGCAAATGCTTTATCCACATTATCCAACAAAAAAAACTCACAGATAGATACAATTTAGGGAAAGAAGATTTCTTCAGATACCTTCAACTGAGACACCACTTTGATAAACATATTAAAACGACACTCGGTTACTAACGTAACCTCGGTTCTCTCTAGAAGAGGGAACGAGTGTTGCGTAAGCTAGCTTACGCTACGGGGAAAACTCCTTTTCTCGAGAATACTGAAGCCAAAAAATTATCCTTTAATTTTCTCATATTTAAAACGCATGCTTGCACAGAGCAGACCTAGAATAGGCAGCTCGTACGCCTATTGGCTGCTCTGCGGCAAGATGCTGCAACCTATCGGTGGACTGGGAGTGACGTCAGCACCAATAGCAGCGCGGGTGCCTGAGTGCGTCACGACTCGCCAGAATAGGCGCGGCTTACCTCTATATAAGCCAGGTCCAGATAGGATGTTCTTTGGTTTTTCACACTGAAGCGAAATAAGAACGCAGCATTAACACGGCCGGGTTACGCAACACTCGTTCCCTCTTCTAGAGAGAACCGAGGTTACGTTAGTAACCGAGTGTCGTTCTCTTACGAGAGTACTCTCGTGTTGCGTAAGCTAGCTTACGCTACGGGAACCCAGTTTAAAGCGCCGTGTATGCTGAGACCATTCATATTAAGTCTGAGGGCGTGCCCGGGGAACACATAATGGTAAAGATATGTGGGTCAACACAGAGTGAACCCTAACACATATTTATTATATGGTGACACCTCATATGTATAAGGAAGTGCTTAACACAGTATAACAGTCGTCGTGTATGACAAGCTCATACAGACAACACTTTGGCCTGCAACGCAGGGACCTCCAGGTTATAAAACCTTATAAATGTAGACGGAGAAGCCCAGCCTGCCGCTCTACAAATATCATGGAGTGAAACCCCACTAGTCCAAGCCCACGATGAAGCCATGCTCCTAGTAGAATGGGCTCGAACACCTAAAGGGCATAGAAGGCCTTTAGACTTGTAAGCCAAGGCGATAGCATCGACTATCCATCTGGAAATGCTCTGTTTCGAGGTAGCTAGCCCCTTAGTGCGGCCACCAAACGAAACGAACAGTTGCTCCGACTGCCTGAAGGCAGCAGTACGTTGAATGTAAACTCTTAAAGCCCTGACCGGACAAAGAACGTTTACATCGCTGTCACTGTCGGTTCCCGGAAGGGCTGACAGGGAAATGACCTGCGCCCTAAACGGAGTAGAGAGCACTTTGGGGACATAACCGTGTCTCGGTTTGAGCATAACTTTAGAGTCATTAGGCCCAAATTCCAAACACGACGCACTTACAGAGAGCGCGTGCAAGTCCCCACTCGCTTCACTGAAGCGAGAGCCAAGAGAAAAATGGTCTTGAACGAGAGACACCGTAAGTCCACAGACTGCAGGGGCTCAAATGGACCACCCTTCATGGCCTCCAGGACCATGGAGAGGTCCCAGGCCGGAACCATGGGAGGTCGCGGAGGGTTCAACCTCCTAGCTCCTCTAAGAAAACGAACAATAAGATCGTTTTTCCCCAGAGGCTGGCCGTGCAGAGGTTCTGAGAATGCTGCAATGGCTGCAACATACACCTTAAGCGTGGATGGGGACCTGGCCTCATCCAAAAGCTCTTGGAGGAAGGAAAGAACTTCCGCAACGCTGCAGCGCGGTGGGTCTAGGTTTCGGGCCGAACACCAGCCAGAAAACACTGACCACTTAGATGCATAGAGCCGTCTCGTAGAGGGCGCTCTAGCTTGGGTAATTGTACTCAGCACCCCGGCCGGGAGGTCAGTGGGTATCCGTTGACCACCCATACATGCAGTGCCCACAGATCGGGGCGCGGGTGCCAAATCGCGCCTCCGGCCTGAGAGAGGAGATCCTTCCTCAAGGGGATCGGCCACGGAGCTGTGCGCGTGAGCTGCATCAGTTCTGAGAACCAAACGTGGTTCCTCCAGAGCGGCGCCACTAGGAGCGCAGAGCATCCGCATTCCCTCACTCGCTTGATTACCTGTGGTAATAGTGCGATCGGGGGAAACGCGTACAGCGGGCCGCTGGGCCAGTCGCGGGCCAGCGCATCCGTGCTCTTCGTGAAGAATATTGGACAGTGCGCGTTCTCTGCTGATGCAAAGAGATCGACCTTCGCTCTGCCGAACGTATCCCACAGTAACTGGACTGTTAGGGGGTGCAGAGACCATTCCCCTGGGGGAACATTGTCTCTTGACAGCCTGTCCGGGCCCACGTTCTGGAGTCCCGGCACATGCGCTGCTGCGAGGGACCCTAAATTGAGATGGGACCAAATCAGCAGGCGTTCCGCCAGCGCGTGTAAGCGTCGCGATCTGAGACCGCCCTGGCGATTTATGTAGGACACCACCGCCATGTTGTCCGTACGGACTAGAACGTCCTGGCCCTTTAACAAGGGGAGAAAATGTTCTAGGGCTTTCACAACTGCTATCATTTCTAGGCAGTTTATGTGGAGATGGCCCTCCCGAGCCGTCCAGTGGCCGAAAACCGGCCTGCCCTCGTACAGGGCGCCCCAACCTGAGTTGGAGGCGTCCGTTGAGATAACCTTCCGTGACGAAGTCGTTCCCAGAGCGGTGCCGGACTGGTACCAGTCTGACACCCTCCAGGGTCCCAGTGCTGTGACGCAAGCTTGGGTCACCCTGAGGCGAAAACGACCGGAAGTCCATGCTCGTCGCGGGGTTCGCGTTTTCAACCAGCGCTGGAGGGGGCGCATGTGCAGCAGACCCAACCGAAGCACTGCCGAGGCTGAGGCCATAAGACCTAGCATCCTCTGGAACACTTTCAGAGGAAAAACACAGCCGACTTTGAAGGACGCTGCTGAGCGCTGTATCTGCAGCGCGCGCTGTGACGTCAGCCGTGCTGTCATAGACACGGAGTCTAAGTCTGTCCCCAGGAAGGAAATCTTCCGACTGGGAGACAGCGAGCTCTTGGTCCAGTTGATTTGGAGACCCAAGTCTCGCAAGTGACTGAGTAATAAAGCCCGGTGGGCTATTATTTCTGATTCTGACTGGGCTAATATAAGCCAGTCGTCCAGATAGTTCAGTATGCGCATCCCCCGTAATCTCAGGGGGGCGAGCGCCTCGTCTATGCACTTCGTAAAAGTACGGGGTGCTAGAGACAGACCGAACGGCAGGACGGTGTATTGATAGCTCTGACCCTCGAAGGCGAATCGTAAGAAAGGCCTGTGACGGGGCGCTATTTGAATCTGAAAATAGGCATCCTTCAGATCCAGAGAAATAAACCAGTCCCCCGGGCGAATCTGCGCGAGGATCTGCCTGGTCGTGAGCATTTTGAACGATCTCCTCATCAGCGCTCTGTTTAAACGCCTGAGATCTAGGATGGGTCTGAGACCGCCATCCTTTTTGGGAACAAGGAAGTACCTGCTGTAAAAACCGGACTGGCTGAGATTCAGAGGAACGGTTTCTACAGCCCCTTTCTGCAGCAGTTTCGCTATTTCGGCACGCAGCAGATGTGCAACATCGCCTTGTACTGTAGTTTCGACCCTGGTTGTAAAACGCGGGGGTCTGCGAGCGAACTGCAGTAAATAGCCATGCTTTATGGTGTTCAGCACCCATTCGGACACATTCGGAATCATTTCCCACGCTTTTAGCCGTAAAGCTAGAGGAAGGATGACGCCTGGGCTCTGAACGGTGCGTGTGTGTGACACGCATCTCGCAGCGCCTGTCAGAGGGCGCACGCTTATAGAAGTGCGCGCGCTCTCTACACAAAGCGCACAGTCTGTGTTTATTAGAGATACCTCTGAGTGAGTGTGTGCGGCGGGACAAACAGTGTTTAACGGTAGAAGTGAGCACTGGGGGGTGGGCACATGTACTACCTTTGAAACATGGGAGGTGTGAGCCTTTATTGATGTGGGCCGTGTATGAGTGAGTGTCACTGGACGGGCCGTGCTTATGTGTAGGGGTGGGCACTGAGGAGTGGGCACATTTCCTACATTTAAAACACCTTCGGCGTGAGCCGGAAAAACAGACATAATGCTCTCTTTGAGATTTATCTGGGTAGCCGTGAAAACGGCTTTTGTGTGCAGGCGAGCGGGTAACGTAACGGGCTCGTTGGCTGCGAAGTACACTACTCCAGCCGCCTCCGTCGAGGGAGCTGTGAGAGCGATGCGTGCTGCTTTCAATGGCGGTCCGGCCGCGGCGAGACTCGCGCATTGTCGCTTCCTGAGCGCGGTCAGGAAGTCTTGGGAGGATCAGGGTTCAGCACGATCTTTGGTCGGGGTCCCCTGGGGGGAGGCGGACCCTGGCGGCTACCAGAGCGTGCGCGCTGACGGTTGTCAGCAGGGCGGCGGCGCTGAGAAGCTGGCGGCTGAGGAGGCGGCGGCGCTGAGCTTCGGGCAGGCGGCTGTTTCGGGCGACCTGCAGCGGAACTAGAGCGCCTCGGAATGAAGTGTCGCATGGCTTGTGACGTCTTCTGTACCTCCGTGAAGCGCTCGGTGAAGCCCTTCACTGCTGGGCCGAAGAGGCCGTCAGAGGATACTGGCGCGTCGAGGAAAACAGCTTTGTCAGCCTCCATGTCGGATAGCGTGAGCCATAGGTGTCTCTCGGTCACGGTAAGAGCCGCCATGTTGCGACCGACGGCCTGGGCGGCGGACTTAGTAGCTCGCAAGGCTAAATCCGTAGCGCTTCTCAGGTCTCTGAAGTTCTCAGGCGTCGAGCCCGCCTCGTCCATAGTGCGGAGAAGGTTGGCTTGAAACACCTGCAGCACGGCCATGCAGTGCAGTGCTGACGCGGCTTGACCGGCGGCGGCGTAAGCGCGACCAATCAGCGACGAAGTAACCCTGCAGGGCTTCGAAGGCAGTACTGGCTTCGACCGGAATCCAGCAGACGGTGGGCAGAGGTGCGTGGCCACCGCTTCCTCGACCGGCGGGATGTACAAATAGCCCCTTTCCTTCGCGCCGTCGACAAACGGAGAGCGTGGAGGGGGAGGGGCGAAGCCTCGCAGAAAAAGGCGCCTTCCAGCTCTTGACTAGCTCCTCGTGGAGCTCCGGCAGAAAGGGGATGGGCCTAGCGATAGGAGACGAGCGGCGGCCCGTGAGGAAGCAGCCATCCAGCCGGCTGCGTACGGGCTCTTCGGGTGAAGACCACTCGAGGCCGAGGTCCCCTACGGCCCTGGTAGTGAGGCGGAGAAGCTCAGTATCCAGACTCGTGCGCCCGTCACCGGGCTCGAGCAAGGAAGGGGCGGGCCGGTTTCGGGGCCCGACCACCCTTCGCTACCCGAGGCGTCAATGGAACAGATGTCTTCATCCGCGTCGTCCCCCCCGGATTCCGGACGCACGACGGGGGCGCAGGGCTGCCCGGCCGTGATCGAGCAGGGGGAGTCGGGAGAGCGAGGCACACGGGGAAAGAGCCGGTGTGCGGGCGCTCGTGATGGTAGCCTCGGGCATCCTCTGTGAACGGCGCTTTTTACGGCGCGGCCCAGAAGAGAGGAGCGGAGGTGCAGGATCCACGTTGAAGGTGGCGAGTCAAGCCCGCAGGGTCGACACGGCCATGTCGTCACATTCCGGGCAGCCGCCCACGGAAAGCGCGTGGTCCGCATGTGTTCGTCCCAGGCAGGAAACGCACAGGATGTGGCGGTCCCCGACGCTGAGGGGGGCTCGGCACGAGCCGCAGTTGGAAAAACGAGGCATTTGCTACAACGCCTCTTTGCTCTTTTAGAATGAGATATAGTAGTGAAAAGGATATGGGCGCCGGATAGCGCAGCAGGTACGGCGGTGAAGCGGCGAAGGCGGCTTCGGACTGCAATGCAGAGGGCTCGTCCCGCTGAGATGCTTGTTCGACGGCGCGGCTTCTCTGGAGAGTCAGCGATTTGGATACTTCGCTGAAGTGGAGAAAAATCAAAGAACATCCTATCTGGACCTGGCTTATATAGAGGTAAGCCGCGCCTATTCTGGCGAGTCGTGACGCACTCAGGCACCCGCGCTGCTATTGGTGCTGACGTCACTCCCAGTCCACCGATAGGTTGCAGCATCTTGCCGCAGAGCAGCCAATAGGCGTACGAGCTGCCTATTCTAGGTCTGCTCTGTGCAAGCATGCGTTTTAAATATGAGAAAATTAAAGGATAATTTTTTGGCTTCAGTATTCTCGAGAAAAGGAGTTTTCCCCGTAGCGTAAGCTAGCTTACGCAACACGAGAGTACTCTCGTAAGAGAACTACTGGAGAGAAGGGAACAGACCTGATTAGAATATTCCTCAACACACATAAGCGTAATACTAACAGAAAACTTATTTCCAGGTTATATTCATATTTACTGTTAGACAGGGGACTCTCAACAATGTATTTAAACATGAGGTGGGAGAAAGAAGCTAACATAAAGATAAGCAAAGATGACTGGTTGAACATATGCAGGACACAATCTCCCACCTCTAGCTCAGGTCTGTGGAGGGAATTCACCCGGAAAAACACTAAGATTCTTTATAACCCCCAATATAAAAAATCACAGAGCAACAATCCTGAACATGGTCAGTGTTGGAGAATGTGTGGTAAGATGTCGGCTGGTCATTTTCGTATCTTTTGGGAGTGTCCTATTATTTCTTTGTATTGGGTAGAGGTGGTGACGGCAATTGGGTCAATAATCGGCTCAGAGCTTGAGTTTAAATACAGCATTATGTATTTAAGAAATCTACCAACAGGGCTAAGAAAGACAGATATTTGTTACAAATACTTTTAGCAGGTAGCAAGAAAGCAATAACTAGGAAATGGCCAAGTAAAGAGTCCCCGACAAATACTGAATGGATAGAAATAGTTCGGAAAATTTATGTTATGGAACATTTGACTTTCTCTCTGAGATATGCTAGGAGTAAATGTGAAGCATATCGGAAAAACTGGATATCTTATCTGAATACAAATTGAGATGTATGTCTCTTTTCTTTTTTCTGTTTTATATGAGGTTGAGCATTTCTGTTAATCTGACGTTTTTGCCTGCTGTTCCTAGTCTGTCTGTCTTGTTTTCTTTCCTTTTCTTGTCAAAAAACTAAAAAAATTGTTTAAATAAATAAAATAAATACTTGTCATTTGAATTATAAACGTATGTTAATCCTTATTATCAGTTGAGATTCTTCATGAATAACATTTTAAAGTCCATTTTACTTCAGACATATTACAGAGTAAAACAGGATATTCAAAAATGATTTACTATTTATTACTGATAACATATTTTGAACTAAGCATTTGTCTTTTATGGTTTGTTACTTAATTGTGTTTTTTTAATTGGGCATTTGCCATGTTTACCGCGCTGTATCGAGTATTTCTTCACGGAAGGATGTTCTTCCTTTTTTTCCCGTACAAACAGGAAAGTGAGCTAAGATATTTAGATTTCACATCTAAAAATAGCTCAGCTTGTCTGTTCTATTTTTAGACACCCTGCAATACTTGGTCTGCCTCAGGTTTGTTTACTTTGACGTCATCCAAAAGGACATTCCAGGTCCTTGGCTGGATTATGTTAGTCATTTGAAGGCATACTTTAAGAGTAGATGATGTGGAATACCCATTGTTTGACTAATTATGTAATACAATGATCTTTAATTAACCAGAGGTTTAATGTGCAACTTTTTCAAAAACTCCCACTCTCTAACTTTTGCCTGAACTGCTTTCTAGAATATAGAGCAGGAATATCCAGATAAATTAAACTTGGATATGGGATTACTGGAGGGCCAGCTGGTCAGGAGATGCTTACTGTGTTTTATGGACTGGAACTCAGTAATGTCTTTTCTGAGTCCGATTTAGCACAGCTCAAGTTATGAATTTACCAGTGAAATTGAACATCCACATGATAATAACTGAAAAGGTATTTTTAGGGTCCTTGAGATGTTTTGACATGCCCTGACATTTGTGCTTTTTTCAGTTGCTTATAAACACACAAACAGGGCTAACATAGTATGTGAGCAACATGTACACTCACCTAAAGGATTATTAGGAACACCATACTAATACTGTGTTTGACCCCCTTTCGCCTTCAGAACTGCCTTAATTCTATGTGGCATTGATTCAACAAGGTGCTGAAAGCATTCTTTAGAAATGTTGGCCCATATTGATAGGATAGCATCTTGCAGTTGATGGAGATTTGTGGGATGCACATCCAGGGCACGAAGCTCCCTTTCCACCACATCCCAAAGATGCTCTATTGGGTTGAGATCTGGTGACTGTGGGGGCCATTTTAGTACAGTGAAGTCATTGTCATGTTCAAGAAACCAATTTGAAATGATTCAAGCTTTGTGACATGGTGCATTATCCTGCTGGAAGTAGCTATCAGAGGATGGGTACATGATGGCCATAAAGGGATGGACATGGTCAGAAACAATGCTCAGGTAGGCCGTGGCATTTAAACGATGCCCAATTGGCACTAAGGGGCCAAAAGTGTGCCAAGAAAACATCCCCCACACCATTACACCACCACCACCAGCCTGCACAGTGGTAACAAGATGGATCCATGTTTTCATTCTTTTTACGCCAAATTCTGACTCTACCATCTTAATGTCTCAACAGAAATCGAGACTCATTAGACCAGGCAACATTTTTCCAGTCTTCAACTGTCCAATTTTGGTGAGCTCTTGCAAATTGTAGCCTCTTTTTCCTATTTGTAGTGGAGATGAGTGGTACCCGGTGGGGTCTTCTGCTGTTGTAGCCCATCCGCCTCAAGGTTGTGTGTGTTGTGGCTTCACAAGTGCTTTGATGCATACCTCGGTTGTAACGAGTGGTTATTTCAGTCAAAGTTGCTATTCTATCAGCTTGAATCAGTCGACCCATTCTCCTCTGACCTCTAGCATCAACAAGGCATTATTGCCCACAGGACTGTCACATACTGGATGTTTTGCCCTTTTCACAGCATTCTTTGTAAACCCTAGAATTGGTTGTGCGTGAAAATCCCAGTAACTGAGCAGATTGTGAAATACTCAGATTACATAAACTTAGAATATATATTTTTAAATATAAATTACTTCATTTAAAAGAACAGAATTCAAGCTTCTTAAAAGAAAAATCTCTCGTGCCTGTATGACAAGTATTCGCTGAGTTAGTTCATTTTCGGACGCATTTCAGACTTCACTGACAGAGAGAAGGCAAAACTCGCATGTTTATTTTTCTTTATTTGACAAAAAAGCACAACACTGTTTTTATTGTGAGTATACACACAAATAATAGACACTTAACAGGATCGAATGATGTATAACACTTATATGCAAGATCAAAATCAACAAGAGTATTTTGAGTCTCTTTTGCACTGATAAGAGAAAAAGCGAGCTGGTCATGCTGGCGTGACCTCCGACCCCAGGGGGTTAAGGCATATTTTAGAAATGTTTTTAACATTTGTATTATAATGAAAATTATATAAACATAATAAAAATATATATATTTATTATTAACGTTTCTCATTTCTTTCAACCGATACAAAGGGGAAATCTTCATGCTCTTCTGCAGGAAGTAAAGACTTAATTAAGATTGAAATCTAGTTGCCAGAAAACAAGAGTTTAAAACAAGGTAGTGTTTCTATATCATTGTCATCTCCCTTTTCTGGTATGGTGTTTGAATGGTAGCCAACTAAATCTCAGGCAAGTTACATTTGCTTCAATATTATCCATAGAATTGGTAAATTACTTAGTAAGGTCAGCGGTTATTATTCAGTTATTAAAAAACACATGGGACCTGAGAGCACTAAATTTCCCGGCGGAAATTAAGTTGGCTTAAGACACCAATGATAGTATTTTAATACTACAGAGTAGGGGTGTCACGATTTCAATTTTAAATCGAAATCGACCGAAATTAAGTCACAATCTCGAACTTCGAATTAAAAAATGGAATCGTCGATGCTGCCACGCCCCCATGTCACGCCCGTGATGGGAAGTTCGGATCATTTTACTGACTCTCTTGTTCGATCTCCTTCATCAAAATGAACTAGGCCTAATCTTTTTTTCTAGTCATTTCGTTTATTTCAGGGGCTTTAAATGTTATACTTTAAACAGGCAAATTCCCCGAACACATCCACCTACATAATGCAGTCAAAAATAATTTACAGGGAATATAAATAATTACTTTATCTTTGAGTCTTTTGTTCATTTGTCGCGTGACAGAGGCAATGAACGATCGTTCATGAACGACTCATCACGGCGCGGAAAAAAAGATTCTCTGCCCGAGCCCGAACTTGACCCGACCCGGGCCGATATTTCCCGTCACTATCCTCGGATCGGGCCCTTGATCTAGAGGCGTGCACTCCCAACGCAATAGAGTGCGGCCATAGACTGAGTGCGGCGCGGGACTAGATTTGATGGCCAAGTGCGAGTGTGAGCGCGGGTGGTAATGCACTCACTCTGTGTGTGCGCTGTGCGGGAGAATAAAACGATTCGCGGGACTCCCGCAAACTAGAAATATCTATGAATAAAACATAAAAACGAATACATTTTTATTTATCTGTTGCAGAAAAGCAACAAGAACAACTAAAACAAAATAGAAACAATTTATAGGCAAGAGTTTCTATTTATAACATGGAGCGTTGAACGATTTAGCCAATCACAGACATATGTGGTGATTTCTTGAACGCAATGGCCAATCGGAAGCATTTAAGATAGACTCTCCATCACCGCTCAAAACAGACTTTTTGTTCAGTGCTGAATTCTGTATGCTGGCAAATCCTCTAATTATAACAAACAAAGTGTATATATTATGAAAGCTTCATTGATAATAACAAAGATGTGTGAGATCGCTATTAACTGATGTCAGCTTTTTAGGAGCAACAGCAACCTGAGCTTAAAAAAAAAGGTAAAAATCGAGAATCGAATCGAGGATTTGGAGAATCGTGACACCCCTACTACAGAGCTAATCAATTGAGTTTGAATAACAGCGGACTAAATTATATTTCTAGGTCTGTTTTGTCGGAAGAAATGGGAAACTCTTGCATGTACTTTTGGTTACAAAGACTTGCATTAGACTGTCCCATGAATCAAAACAAATGAAGAGACATTTAACACTTCTTATAAGAAACTTTTTGGCAGCTCTAGCTTCCTGATGAATAGTTGAATGGCTTCCAAAGTCAGTGAACAGGATATAGTCTGCTGCCTTCATGTAAAATTACTTGACATGGCTTGAATTGTCATGACCGTTTACTTTCATTTTACAATAAATAATTTAATTCGGAAATGTCTTTTATCACTTTTGCAATTCCACCACTCTGTGAATAATTAAACATGAAGTCTCTGTAACATGCCATCTGATAATAACATTACTTAATATTGTTTACATAATGGTATTAGTTTATAACGACAATTGGCATGCATATTTTTGGGGGGTTTCTATTGTTCAGGAAATGAACATATTTTTTACAAGGAAGACTTCTGTTGAGTCTCAGTGAGATGATGACAAAACTGTGCCGACTTTACAATGTCAATGACACAACTTTTTTCTTTTACAGAGAATTTGGAAATTCAACAGTGGGTTTCTTTAAGATACATATTTGTGGGTGTATTCTATCTAAATTCACATCGTCTGCTGTTCTTTTCAGAGGGCCATTGGAGCCACCAACAAAGAAGGAGATGGTCCCACTGACCAAGAGGCCAGATGAATGGAAGGACCCCTGGCGCAGGTCTAAATCCCCTAGGAGAAGACCTGGTCTCATGGGCTCCCCTCCCCGTGGCCGCAGGCGACACAGGCCCTCTGGATCTTCAGTTTCTCTCTCCAATACATCTAGGTAAGATAATAGTTTTCTTGCTAGCTAAATGTATAGTTTATCAATTGTTTTTTTATTAAATGGCCATTTACATTTACCCTCATGTCTTTCCAAACCTGTCTGACTGATATTTAGATATTTCTTTTGTCCATACAATCAAAGACACTGTTTTGGACCCCACTGACTTTCATTATAGAGTCAAAATAATTTTTCAAAATTATCTTTTGTCATACAGATTTGGAATTACATGACAGCGAGTAAATAAATACATTTTCATTTTACCCTTCAAGTTGCTTTTTAAGGGATGGTGCTTTTAGTTATCCATTTCTCCAATTTTCCAGGTCTTCATCCCGGTCCTCATCGTTCACGGGTTCTGGCTCTTCCCAATCTCGCTCACGGTCTTCTTCAATGAGTTCCTTCTCAAGTCACTCCTCTCAGCACAGCTCTTTTAGTGGAAGTCGCTCTAGGCAAGATATGATGATTTGTTATGCTGGTTTAATGACTTTCTGAACATTTAGTATAGCACATTTATAAATGGCTGGGTTTTGCTGTGAATATTTGCTTTTATAAATCATTTTATTTTCCATTGTCTAGATCGCGATCCTTCTCTTCCTCACCCTCGCCAACCCCCTCGGCACAAAGAAACACTAATAAAAACAAAGCTGAGCAGCCTCCTGTTGCAGTGAAAGGGTAAATGCACACACTTTCAAAAAACTATTTGGTATTAGGGGTGGGAGAAAATATCGATCCATCGATGCATCGCGATTCTCTCTCCAACGATTCTGGATCGATTCTGAGAATTCCAGAATCGATTCTGAGCTTAGTTTTTAACCAGATGTGCGATGACGTTGAGTTTGCTTTAGAAACACCCGAATTCTGCTTGCTTCCAATTCCTTACACGCATACACCACTCGAACCTTCCGAAAAATAATCTTTCATAAAGTTCGAAAAGGTTGAAGCGAATTACAAGGACATTCACAGGCTTCATTTCACAGGATACTGTGAGAGACGCGCGCTTTCTTTGATGTTACACTTGAAGTGTGCTGTCTCGCCCGTCGGTATTTTCCTTACAAATGCTCTACGAAGTCATCATTTATGTGGTTTGGAATGCAGTGGACTTATATATTTTAAATATGAACCTCACTAACAGAAGGCTGCTTTCAATTTCAAATGCTGACGCGCGCTTTGTTTGTGAGACTGCTCGCGCATCCGGCTGTGCGACTCCGTGTAGTGGTTTAGTGTACTTGTGCAAAATTAACGTAAACACAGCCAGTTATGTCTTAAGGGATTAAACGGACAGGACACACCGCATTACTACTTTTATATCAAAAGAGATGCGTGCGTGAATGCAGCTTAATAGATCTCCCGCAGTCTATGATGTCATAGTAAAAAAACAAGTAAAGTAAAGATGAAGAAAAATCACTCACAGTTCTTGAATGAAAAACGTTCAGATAATCTATAGGCTACTGAAAGGACTTTTTGTTTGTTGTTTGTTATATTTTTCTATGCTCCTCTGTATTATTTGTTAAATTAGTTATATTAGTTTAAAATTCTTAACATACAACTGTTTTAATAAAAAATATATATATATATATATTATTTTTTAAAAAGTACTTAATTACTTATGTAAACTAATGAATTAATAAGGGGGGAAAGGTAGATAAAGAATCGTTTTGGAATCGGATCGTGACTCCCAGAATCGGAATCGGATCGGATCGTGAGGTGACCAAAGATTCCCACCCCTATTTGGTATATACACGTTCAAAGGTTTGGGTTTAGTAATATTTTTCTTCTTTATGAAATACATATTTTTAGTCAGCAAGGATGCTTAGTGATGTGATTTATCTGTATTTTCCTACCTTAAAAATATGACCCACCAAATGAGTTAAAATCAGCATTGAAACCGTGTTACTCGCCAGTTTAATTTTGACAAATCATGGTTGAGAATATGGCTTAGTGCAATCATCAAATAATTTGCATTTGTGAACGCAACATGTGCCAGCCATCCTCCCAAATTTGTAATGATAATCATTTATGAATCTGTTCTCAACAAAGCGAAGCCTTAAGGTCTCTCTGCGGTTTTCCACCAAAATAATTTCTTTACTTTCAACCATTAAGCTTTTAAGACAATCATAAATGTTAGTATCGTAATTTTACTGTTGTTCTGTAAAATAAAGTACAAATAAAATAATAATGATAATATTAATTATTGTTTTTATTTTTGTTAATACTACTACTACTACTACTAATAATAATAATAACATGTTTTATAATAAAATATGGTTATGATTATTATGAAATACTATTAATAGTATGTGTTACTGCAATAGGAGGATATTTCTTTATTAATTGAATTCAATAGAAATTTTCAATAATAATTTTGTGGGGGGGGGGGGGGGTTCCTTTGTCTTTAGCTGATCACATGCCTGATTAAATTGATCAAACATGACAGTAAAGGTATTAATAATGTTACAAAAGTATTTTGATTTCAATTTCTATTTCCTCAAACAATCCTGAACAAAAATGAATCATGGTTTTCAAAAAAATATAAAGCAGAACAACTGTTTCTTGAGCACCAAATCAGCATATTAGAATTATTTCTGAAGGGTCATGTGACACTGGAGTAATGATGCAGCTTTGCCATCTCAGGAATAAATTACATTTTAAATTATTTTAAATTAGAAAACAGCTATTTATAAATTTGAGACTTGGTGAGCGTAATGAGAAACCTTTAAAAAACCCAAACTTTTGAACAGCTGTGTACTTCTAATCTATATAAACACAGCCAATTAAATCAATAACACTGAGGCTTAGCCTTTTGGTTGTTTCTAACAGTTATTGTCAGAACAGAACCCCATTGTTCACTCACTGCATGCACGTGAAAATGCATATTTTCATTCAGCCACCCGTTGAAGCCTGGTGCACTGCCCCCTCCTCGCAGGGAGAAAGGACCTCCCAAAATGATGCCCAGTCCCTTGTTGCCTGAACAGCCGGGGAAACCACCCAAGCCAATCACAGAGGCAGGAAAGCCCCCAACCCCCGTCCAGCTGGAAGACCTCCTGGACCCAGAGAACCGAGAGAACCCCCCAACATTAGAGAAGGACGCAAGAAGGAACGTCAACAGCACAACCCACCTCGAAGGTACAGCACACATTATGTTCGTTCTGCCACTAACATCAACTATCGTTCTTTGCAAAGTTGTTTTATGGCCATTTACAAAAATGGTCCACCCAAAAATTTTAATTCTATAATTATTTACTCGTTATGTTGTTCCAAACTTGAGTTCTCAAAAATATCAATATTTCTATGTTTTGATACTAGGGGTGTTACGATACACAAAACTGACTTCCCACGGTTTTGACGTCTCGGTTCAGTGGGGTTTAGAAAGCTAAAATTGCTTCTTTTTTTTTTTTAAACAGTGGTTTAGTGAAAAAATTGTGTTTTTGTCTTTAAATTCAATTACAATTAAACTATTTAAATATAATAATTTACACAGTTGCTGTCATTTTCATGAAAGATATTTTAAACATACATTAAATAATTAAGATATCATAAATAAAATATAATAAATATGCTAATATAGTGCATTTATTTAGTGCAATAGTTAATTTCTCTGATTATTCTGTAACTGAGGAAGAGATTAGTGTTGTCACGATACCAAAATTATGACTTCGATACGATACCAGACAAAAATACCTCGATACCGATACTGAATCGATACCATGGGGAAAAAAACGAAAACAGTAAATGTAACTGGAAAATATGACAGAACTTTAAATTTAAAGTTCTAATTAAAAAAAACTTTGTTTCTTCCCTGCTTTTTGACCATTCCCTCTCCTTTATTAAATAAAATAATAATAATTAGCAGTGCCAAGTGTGTACGTCCTTACAAAGATGTTTGCAACATTGACATTATCATCAATCATGTTAACATTTGCTAACCTTTCACAATTCTGAACAGGTTGGGATGACCAAAATCTTATTTCATGAAACGAGTTATTTAATATTTTATAATGTAATTTTATAATTACAATATAGATATTTAATTAAATGTAATCTTTGTTATTAAAAATAAGCAAAAACGCAAATTACAAACAATATGACAAATACTATAAAGACAAATAAAATAAACAGTGCTTAATTTCTTTTTTTGAATGCTACTGTTAAATAGACCTAGTACTGTAGCTGAAAAAAATAAGTCTTCACTCTATAAATGAAACTATAGACTTTTTCTTAATAAATAGATATATTTATTTAGTCAAGCATTGGGTGATTGTCTATTTTCTGTTGTTGATTTTTTACGCAGAATATGCTGGTCCGGCCCTTTAAGACCTGCACGTAGGTTACCCAATGGAACACATACGATTTATTTTTACAAACGGTTGTTCACTAAAGACATACCCGACTGTGTTTAAGTAAATACTCGCCAGGATGTACGTTTTTACCTAGAATTTTGATTATTCAATCCAAATAATCCACAAAAGAGAACTGAAGTCGCGATTGCATGCTGTGTGAAAGGCGTGTGCGCGCGCTTCAGGTCTGAGCCCGGCAGCGCAAGCACATCTCGCGCTGTATTTTCTCATGCATGCATGTTTCGTTGTGCGTATATATTTTACTGTTCTGCTTCCGTTGTTTAGTTAATGAAAACAGTGGAAGCAGAGCTCTGCACACACATTCTGACTCCGGCTGTCACACATCGACGCAAAATAAAGAAATACTGCTCTTATTATTTAGAGTGCGGTCACTCTTAAAGTACCGGTACTAATACAATTTCATATCGTAACAATTTTAATAGCTTGGTATCGCGATACCTTTCTAGTACCGGTATATCGTGCAACACTAGAAGAGATGATCGTGTTTACTCTCGCTGCCGCTTGAAATGAGGAGCCTAGTACAGTGATCTGTCATGCCACCTCAAAGAGCGCCAAAACACCATTTATTGTTTGTATTTCATAATCAAATAGACAGAATTTGAAAGATTACACCTTGCTGCTTATCGAAAGTAACAAAACACGGAGCTTGCTATTATATGGTGTTAATGGTGGTTAGGCTATAAAACTGAATTCGTTGTATACACACCTAAGACATGAGGTCCGCTGGGCTGGGGTAGCAGGGGGTGGGCGTGTTCGGTACGCCATGAGAGTATCGCGATACGAATCGTGGGTTCTGTATCGCGGTTGTTCGGTTCGAATATTGTTACACCCCTATTGAAATATCTAAAACGGTTCTTCTAATACTCCTTTTCTTCAGTATCGATACACCGATACCAGCTACGCATTCTCGCTCTCTTCTCTCCAACAGCGAATTGACACACACCCGCCTCCTCTCACTCACTCGGCTCATTCACTCCGGTTAAATAGTGATTGCATTGCTTATAATTTGACTAATTCCCCCAGGTTTCGCACTCAGACCTAAAATTTGTGCATCACTGATCTATATAACGCTCTCATAAAGCCGTCTCTCAAACAGCTCGCGAGAACCAAATTGACTTCTTTTTCATGGCTTATTGCGCTTAAATGTCCGTCTTCCCAAGAATTCAGGTAAATACAGTCAGTTTTAGACGTAAATAGTTAAGAGAAAACACATGTTGTGTAACAGTATATTGGATCTGTGCATAAGCTCTTAAAGTGACAGCAGCCTAATATTCCTGCTGCTGTCTGTCAGGTTAATCAAAGAACAAAAGACAAAGAAGATCAATCTCTGCTCTTGACCGAATAACATTTGTAAGTTTAATTGTAAGCATTAATTATACTACATTTATATAATGAAAACTAGGCAGTGTTATTTTACATTTGATTACTTTAATTTCTGTAGTATTTCTTAGTGAATACTGTTAGACCTACCTGAAACACTTAAAGCCATGTTTTTCTTTTCTCTTTATTCTATTGTATTTATTTGTGCTATTGTTTGCAATTTGTTTATTTGTCCTTACTTTATTACTGACTGTTTACCTGTCTTTTTTTTGTAAATGGAGTTCAGCGATTCAAATAAAGTCTACCTGTGCTGTAAGCTATTACAACAAAATTTCGCAAATTATCAAAAAATTATTAGATAAATTACCTGTATGGCATTATATATATGGCAGTTTTCTCTGTGGTATTGAGTATCAATATTTTTCTAAGAATTGTATCGAAGTTGGAAATTTCAGTATTTTAACACAATTTCAAACCTTTACCTCTTCACAAAACAATGACACACATGAGGTGATGAGGACTGGGATTGTCAAGCTCCAAAATGACAAAAAAGTACCATAACATGTTTTTTTTTTTTTTTTTTTTTTTTTGGACATTTTGCGTTTTGAGTGTATTTGCATATAAACCACTAACCAGTGACCAGTGTTCTAAGCTGAACACGGCATGTCTGTGTTTTTTGCTCGTGAGAGAGTGTGTCTAGAAAGGGCGCTTTTCAGCATAGGGAAGCATCATGTGAGCAGATCTGTAGCAGTGAAAGTGAAGTTTCACTCTGGATGTGGAATACCCTGTGTGGGTGTTCAGGAAAATCTCCTGTCCCGCTGGTTCTAATGCCTTAGCACAAAGAAGCTTTTGTTGACTTGTCATCGTTATCATAACTTCGTTGTGTCATGGCATTTGGCCAGATGCAGTTGGTGTTTAGGACACATGGCTGGTGGTTGCCCATGCAAAACTTGTAAGTTCTTACTCTGCGGTTGGGTATTGTGCGTGGTTGTTAGGTTTAATTGGCCATGTCTACAAGATTTTTGCCTTATTCTCCACCACTCTAAAATGGTGAAAAAATTATCGCTCAGAAAAGAAATCACACCTCGTCCTAAAAAAACTGCACCTCATCTCCCCTGTTTCGATTGTTCAAGATGTAGTTTTGAAATGCTGGGGTTATGTGAAAAACTAGGGTGTATATGGTTGTATAATAACGCAACAGGGAAAAGGGTAAATCCTTGAACAATTTAAAGCAGGGGTCTCAAACTCAACTCAACTGGGGGCCGCTGGAGGTAGAGTCTGGGTCAGGCTGGGCCGCATCAAGTATTCCACAAAAAATAGTATTCAAGTATTATAAAAAAGGAGCACAACTGATCCAATCTTCTCAATATTTATTTTTAACGTTTCTTCTGAACTGGTCCTCTGAATTTGAACATTCCTTTCTGTACATGATTGGTTCTTCATGAGCTGTCCTTCTGACAGTTGAAGTTCATTTGACAAACTTTCTTCGTCTTTTCCCTATAACACATATTTGTGATATTTATATTTGCTTATGTCCTTTTTATTTTGTTTATACAACACATTAATGATATTGAATGTTTTTTTTTTTTTTTTGGAAGGCACATTTCCTTTTATTATACTTAGAAAAACAATTATTGCTTTTGAAATACAAATATTTGCAGTCATGTCTGCCCGTCTTATTGAATTCTTTCTACACATATATGTGTCTCAAATTACTGACTTTGCACAAATCAAAGCAAACCTTCTTATTAACCTGCTGGACACATATTACAAGCTCAAAATGATTATTCTCACATTGTTTTAGAGCAGGGGTCTCCAACACGTCTCTTGCGAGCGACCAGTAGCTCGGGGCCTGATTGGTGGTAACTCGCCAAGGGGCCTGTGCACATATCGCGCTCACATATTTTGCGCGCTCAAGTTCGTTATTTCAAATGTAGGCGCGCGGCAAGCTCGCTCATAATTGAAGCGACGCACGCAGTATGTTTGCACTTCGCGGATGCCCACCGTAAGCTGTCACGAGACTATCTATGGTAGCCCATAAGGGATAAAAAAAATCCTTTTTTTTAAAACGCGGCACAGGCAACGACGGGCCGCACTAACATTAAACTTTAATGTCAAGTAGGGGGCCACAAAATATCACCCCGCGGGCCGCAAATGGCCCGCGGGCCGCGAGTTTGAGACCCCTGATTTAAAGGGTCATGAAACCTATAACACTTTTTTTTTTTTTATGTTAACCGATATGTACAGGTTGCACATCAATGAAAACAACAATAGCACTCTTTGTTTATTCTTAAGGGAAAAGTGTTCAATTTATTTAATTTTTTATTTTAGCCATTTTCTTCTTCCCATTTAAAAAGCAAAGTTGAACCAACGTCACCTTGGCAATTGACTGCCGTTTTTCTCTGCATTATTCATTGACTCTTTTAATCCATGAGATCCCATTACAGCAGAGTATTCAAATGTTACAAAATACCGCTTCAGCGCTGTTCGTTTACCTGCCTGCCTATTTGCTGAGCGTGCTTTAAAGCGGTTTCTGCACGGACCGCCAGAAAAAGTTTAACAACGCAGATTGCAGTTCATATCCGGACCCGAGCAAGACTGTTTCTGTGATTTTAGTTAAATAAATTTCTTTAACATATACATATATATCTCCAAACATATACAAGCACCGTGTATGCGCACATATTTCATCGTCTTCAGATGATATATAGCCAAATAAAGACTGATGCAGCAGCACATCTGATCATGAACGCGATGACATTATGAATTATTCTGATATTATTCACTGAAGACAATGATATAGACAGAAAATGGACAAAAAATTAGCTGTCTTTATTCTTTCTGTGTTAAACGGATGCGTGTCAGTTGTTCAGAAGATTGTAGTACTCATAAATGTAATGAAAGTCTCATTAGACCTTTTAAATGTTCTTCCTCGTTTTTCATATAGATCAAAAGCTCTGCAAAGTTGTAACGCTGATATAATTATAAGAATAATTACTTATTTGATTTGTTCATGATAATTGTCAGTAGTCTATAAGATTTGTGAGTTTGTCATAGGGATGTTTTTTTAAATACATCAAGATTTTTCTTTCTCTGCTCATATTTTAATAATTGTTTAATATAATATTAATGATGTTTTAGGTCTGTTTTATTGGTATCTCCATTCTTCTCACCTTCTACACTCCCACTTTTCCACACTATTTTTAATGGTATTGTATTTAACTAGTAAAATAATTGATGTGTGCTGAAATGGTGTTTATTTTAAGGAAGTATGTAGTATCTGTTACAATTTTGTGTAAACATACTCTGTAGATTCATTTTAATTATGAGAACTGGCTTCCGTTTAAAAAATGTATGTTGTACTGTCCATAGTTAATGTCAAAGAGGAACATTCTCGGTTGTCACGTAGAAGAATGTCAATTGTAACACGGATGCTTTCTATGTTCTTCACTTTGCTTTGGGTTTTTCTGATTTGTAATGATTACAGAAATGTTCTGTTGTCTGAATGAAACTAGAACTGTAAACCGTCACCACACTTTTTTGAGAATAGATTGGAGCTTGAATGGTTGCAATTCATGCTTTGTAATACAGACCCACCCTAAGTTTGGTCTCTTCTTAAACAAGACAACTCAGCAGATTATTGCAGAAGTGAAAGTCAGAAAATGAAAGTGTAAAAAGTTGGTTTACTTTAAAGCAGAAATAAACATTTATTTTATACAAAATATATATTTTACAAAATAATTTGGACTTTAAAATTGATATTAAAATCAAAGCCTACCTAACCAAGTTGCTTTCCACTTTTGAAGTTGATATCACAAAAAGTTAGCCCGCTAAACGGTTTTAAAATACTGTTTCCATGAGAAAGCAATATGCAATTTCAATTTTTCACAGGATGAATTGTATATGATATAAGATAATTACTAAAATATGTGATAAGGCAATAAAAAAAGTGACAAGTGTCCCTCTACCAGGACACTGACCAGAAACGGGCATATTCATATATGAAACAAGTCATAACATTGTATATAAGAGCTCTTGCTTCAGTTCACTATCAGATAGTTGTTTCAGTAACTGTTCTGACAGCTTCAAATTCAGTGAAAGTCTGTAACTGTAAACTGAACTGGAAAAAGTTCATTCTTAAACTGCACTTTTATTAACTATTCTAATTCTGTCTCCAGTGCTTGACCAAGATTTCATTGTCTCTCTCTCTCGCTTTCTGTCTTTTTCTCCTGCAGGCGAGTGAGTGGCAGTGGAAGTGGCAGCAGTATTTCTGGCTCCAGCTCAAAATCCCATTCCACCTCCGCCTCACTCTCCCGGTCCCGTTCCGGATCGCACAAGTCTAGGTATAGGATGCACACAGACAGTAGAGTATTCATAGAAAAGTTCAAATGTAAATATCATGGTATTACAGAATGTCTGTGTGGTTTCGCAGGTCTCTGTCGGTCAGTAGCGTGTCATCTGTATCGTCTGCCTCCTCCAGCAGTAGCTCGGTCAGGAGCGCTGACTCAGATGACATGTACGCTGACCTGGCCAGCCCAGTGTCTTCCGCCAGCTCCCGGTCACCCACTCAAGGCCATGCCCGCAAAGAAAGGGGCCCGCCACGGGACAGGGGGCCCAACAAAGACAGAGGTACTGCGGCTCAATGACTCGCATTTGATGAGCATTTGTCGCATTTTTTGAAGCATGACTATAACAGGCCATACATATCATTTTGCTATTGATAACTAAGACTTTTTTTTTTTTCGTTTGTTGAATTAAAACTAATAAATATATATATTAAAAAAACTAAACACTTAAATTAGAAATGTTGCATTGAACTAAAATAGGTAACTGTTGTGTGGTGTCCTTTCAAGGAAAACCACCAAAGAAAGAAGAGCCTTTCAGAGATGAGCGGAAACGAGTGGACCCCTCCGGTCTCCCCCCCAAAACAAGCTCCGGCATGCCTAGATCTGGGAACAGAGGTCACCCCATGCACCCGCCGCCTATGGGTCCTCCAGGAGGATACGGCTCTCACAAGGACATCAAACTTACCCTGTTAAACAAGGTAAATGGGGAAGGTGCTTTCACGTTCAGGCAGCTGTGTTGAAGTGCATGATGGATCAATGACTTCTTTATTCCTCTTTGGCCAGCAGCAAACCGACAGAGGCAATAGGAAAAGGTACTTTCCTGCTGATAAAGAGCGACCCCCTTCGCCTCTCAGCAAGAGGATAGCGCTGTCACCTGACAGAGGTAAACAACACGACATGTTTACTGTCCATTAGAAAACCCCTCCAGAAATCGGATATCCGAGCTCTTTGCTCAAAGAATGTCCAGAAAGAAGTCGTCCACCACATTGCAATCTGCTCTCTCAGTTCCTCAAGCACCACTCTCTGATTTCTCCATAGGTCGAGACAGGAGAATGCCTGGGCGACCCCCGTTGTCTCCCAGAATGGATCGGCCCAAAGGCCAGGGTCCTTGGCCCATGCCTCCACAAGGAGAAAGGTACCCACTGCCACTTTCTTATGTCACACATTCTGAATATCCCTTCAAATATATGGTGGTTTCCATCAATTGATAAGTTCTTGTATGAAAAGTTTTTGCTTGTATGTAAATGTATTCATTTGATTTGTTTGTATGAGAACTTTTAATTGCCCTCAATATATTAATTGCCCTTGATATGGTATGTTTGTATAGATAATGTGTAGATGACTCATATTCTTTAAATTGAGCAGTGACTGAGTTATTATTAGTCCAGCTGTTATTTAAAAAAAATCCCCATGTTTGGGCCACTTTAGTTCCCTTTTTATGTGCATGGTGGATCAAGGTGTTTTATAACAAAAGCTTTATCATTGTGTGACTAAGACTAAAGATTTAAAAATATCCCATGTTCGTAATTCTTAATTCTTCTCTCTCCAGGAAGCGTCCTCTATCTCCTCCACCCAAGTCTTCTGGGAAAGGCCCTGTTGCCGTGTCTGCAGGTAAACCTCCTGCGCCCGGGGCTGGATCTGGTTCTGGCTCCGCTTCTAGTTCTGGCTCAGGCAAGCCGAGCAGCACCCTTTCTCGCCGCGAGGAGCTGCTAAAACAGCTAAAGGCTGTCGAGGACGCCATAGCCCGCAAAAGGGCCAAAATCCCTGGGAAATGATAAACCTGGCATCATCCAACTTCTGGGACATCCATTTTTTGCCCAGCGTTTGCCAGAAATGGGGAAATGGTTGCCGTTCTGAACTCTAAGGACGTCTCGCATAAATGTCCTAGGGAAAAGAGACCGCAGTTACATTTCTGCTTGTTTTGCCCTCAGAGAGAGGTTGTCTAGATTTTATATCGATGTGATAAAGTTGAGAAGTGGCGCTGTACACTTGTTTGTTTGTTTTCACAGGAGGATGGAATCTTTACTGTAGTGTCTCAAAGATAAAAAAAAAAAAAACCTGTACATTCAGTGCTCATTTTTGCTCTTCATCCTGCCACAATCCCTTCTCTCTCATATTCTAGTTGCTTTTTCCTCACTCCTGTTATTTTATGGGGCGAGTTACTGTGTGGACAGGTGTATAATTAAGGTGTTTGACCATCCTGGATGCATCTGCGCATTTGACGTCGGTCCTACTCAATCAGAATCTAGAACTGCTTTTTCAGAGCCTTTACAGTCCGAAAAGTCCACCTTAAGTGATGATTTTGTGTATCCGCCACCATGTGTTTAGCCATTACTGTTTTTCACCATGTACAACTACAAAGCCAGATGATACAATGCCTGTTGCTTAAAGTGTATGATCCTAGAGAACCAATGACAGTGATGTGAAGTATTGCTTTTTTAAGATTCTGCATTCTCCCCTCCCCCCCTAGCTTTTCAAGTGAAAACCTCCATTTTATTTGTCCCTCATTTTTAGTTGAAAGTGTGAGAGGCTGCAATGGGGACACCTGGAGATAAGGAATAATTCCGTCTAGCTTTTTTGTGACAGGAAAAAAAGCTTCTAAATAAACTATTTTGATAAAGAGAATAAATCTGTTGAATGGTTCCTCTTTGATGGAAAGATGACTTGAAATGGAGGACTTTTGTGCACATATGAAGGTTTGTTTCTGCAGAGCATGTGCACATCTGCATCATTGGTTTGTGTGCTTTTATTTGATTACATGGCTCTGTTTGTCGTTCCACTGTCCTCCGGCAGCTTAGTATCAACACCTAAAGCACATTAATGAGATCATTCATTGACGGGGTTGGAACATTATTCATCTTCCATTGTTTGTACATTTTACGTCACAAGTTGTAAGAGTTAAATAATCTGTAATAGTCTTCTGTGCTGCACCCACATTCTTTCATGAGTCATTTGAAATGATTAAGCCATCATGAAAGTATTGTGGTGCACAAGTGTCATTTTAGTGTCAGTGCAGCTGATTACAATATAAAATGCTGTTGGCTTCAAATCATTGGGAGCTTAAAAAATGTGCAAATCCACTTTCAGACCTCAAACCTATTTTAAATGCATATATCCTCAAAAATTGCAAGAAGAATGGAATCAGCATTCATAACACTCTTATGAAAGGATATTTAATGAAGTAAAACCGGATTTAGTTTTCGAATTTTTATCAAAGATAAACTTTCCCTATTATTTTATATTTGTACTTTTTAAACATCACTTTTTTCATCATGAATATAACTGGTAGCTGGCATCTTTAAAAAAACAATCAAATAATTGGGTCATTGTATAAGAAGCAGTAAAAAGTTAACTATAAAAATAATTAAAAATGAAATGGTTCATTAATAAATATTCGAATATTTAATGCATATTAGAAGGTGTAAATGTGCAATCTTCTCTGAATACTAGTTATTTCAAATGTATAGAAAAGTGCTGATTATTATAGTGTCTAAATGTTGATGTCATTTAATGTCACATTGTGTGATTGAATCATCAGTTTTACATTCTCCGTTGAATGTATAGAGTTTATGCATGAAGCTTAGGGGACTCCTGGGGAGATGTTTTTCTGAGTGGCTGATCATGATGATGTTGGGAAATTCACTTGGTCTTGTCACGTGATAGCAACCCCACAGAAAACTGCCATTAAAGCTCATTTTAGTTAATGAATGACCTGTTATTGGGGACTCTTTTGTCATGTCCAAAACATCCAGGGGGCTCCCACAATTTATCTCCATATTTACTGTTCCAGGGATTTGAAAAGGTCACAAAATGCTCAGAAAAAGGGAAATTTTCTCCATCTGAATATTGCTGATACCTCTCCATAATGATTTTTGCCTTATAAAATGCAGGGTAAGTTTGGAAAATGTTTTATATGACTAACAGATGTCTTAAGCTTGTCTTGCATCACTTCTTTTTTTAACAATATTAATGGAGGTGATAAAGGATTTTTTTTTTTTTAAATAAAAGTTTGTTTTATATCTCCCCTTTCCTATCAAAGAAGATAAAATGTACAATTATAAACGACTTATCACTTCAGGATCAGGGATAATTGTTTTACTGATGATGAGAGCAGAAACAATCCCACTTTCTCATTCATATTCATATTTAAAAGTTCACATCGCGATGGCTCTCATTTGAGTTATTTAGCGTTAAATAACTTTTACAGCTGCAAATGAATAAACATAAAAGAGATACGGTCTGAAGGATTTTTTTTCAAGATGCATTTGATAGCGCTTCATATGAAAGAGGAAGCACGGAAGTAAATATTTATTACTATTTCCTCATAGACTCGGATTTTCCCTGGTTATGGACAACAGGTGAGTATAGTATAAATAAGCGGAAGCTCACCATGCTATAACAGTCCTGAGGCCAACCTGAGCATTGATCTGAAACATCACTCTTGAGTTGTGATAATATAATAAAGTCTAATCAAATTATGTTGGTAAGTAGACAAATGTTTTAAGTAGATCCATATTTTACAAAGTAATGCATTTCGCCTACGAAATAAATTGATAGGCTACCCTGCTTATTTGACTTATTCTTTGCCTTGCAGTTTTCGCTGTTTTTTGGAATATTTTTCTTGTTGTCGGAGAACACCGTGGAAGGAAAAAGTATGGGATGTTTCATGAAGGCACACAACAGGCTACTCGACGCTTTTCTGTCACACGCCGGACACCCGCATCCGAAGGCCACCAGTCATTCGGCGGACTCCTGCGAGAAAGCCGCTCAGTCTTTATCGCACATCAGTGAGCGCTCACTTTCCCCCTGGCGGACAAGGTAAATATAGCTCTCGCCACCATCTATTTAATACTAGAGAAATCAGAACACTGTTCAGCAGTGAAGCATTGCTAATGACGTAATCGAACCAGCCTCCATATAGTCTCAACCATGTGCTGCTAATTTATTTTATTTTTGGCTTAATTTATTTATATCTATAACAAAAATGAATGGGGAAAATTCATTTTTAAGTACAAATGACTTAAATAATTTAACTGGAAAAATTAGATCAATCTTGTATAACTTAATTTTTATTTTTTTAAATTGGTTAACTTATTTTAATGAGCTTATTGATCATATTTTTTTATAGTGGATGGAGTTGTTATGAGGACTGTTTTGTAGTGTTTAAATAACAAAACATTATCATACAATAAAACAGTTGTGTATATGTAATACATGTTGAATTTTTCCAAATTACCTGCTACAAGACTCATGCCTTTCTATCTGTTGTGTTTTCAGCATTGTCCACAAGCCAGATATGTACCCCAAATCATATGAGGAAGCAAAGTGTTTGTGCGAAGGATGCATCATTAACGGGGTTGAGAATATGGCCTACAACTCTGTGCCCGTGCAGAAATCTCTGTTATTCCTGAAGAGGGTCCCATGCCCATCTGACCCGAACAAATACTCTTTAGAGTATGAACATGTGCTAGTGACTGTGGCCTGTACCTGTGTGGTCCCTCGCCAGTAAGAGAGGACAATATTAACCAAACCCGTAGAGACGAGTCTCGTGTACCATGTCGTGTTTGTTTTAAAATGCAATTTTTGATAAGGTACTTACATTTTTTTATATGCTTATATGAATAAGCTGAAAAGGTTGCATGTGTCACATGTTTTAATACTTATAAACCAACATAGTCTTTCTTGAAAGGAAGATTTGTATTGTAAAACACTACTTAATTTAGGGCATTATTTATTTATATAATAATAACTTATTTATTGTTTATTAACTTTTTTTATAAATTATGCATATATGTGAACACTGTCAATGACAGGAAAAGTTGTCAAGTTTGTTTCAGTGATGATGGTAAAATGTGTTGTCCAAATGGTATTATGTTGAATAAAATCTATGCTGATCTTAATTCATTCATTGTTTCATCATATTTCACCCTAAATATATATTTTTTTTAAAAACTGTTTTGTAATATAGTAGATGAAGTAAACGTCTTTATAAATGATTGTGCCTTTTACGCAGAGGTAATTAAATAAATGTTTACATTACAGTACTTCACCATTGAGATTTATGAAATAGTAAAATATAGATGCTAATTATCACATTAATTATTGCCATCGCATTATTTATTTCTGCTTTTCTTTTTGGGTTT
>CM070824.1:35323794-35453794 GCA_036326025.1 Chrosomus eos | reverse complement strand
GCTTTTGCAGGAGATGGCCTATCCCAGGATGCAGTGGAGGAGTGGGAGCTGACTCGCTGTATTGAGGATGTATATAAAGTAAGCCAAGCATTCTGTATTGTCTAATGCGCCATATCATCAAGTATATGAAATGTACATAAGAACGTTATTTCATTCTGTTTAGATTTGTGTGGTGGGTAATAATCCATCAGAAGTGCTGCTGAAAGCTCTAGCAGATGTCTACTCAACACTGTTCAATCTCTTTTGCTTCACCAAACAGAATGTCTCTCATTTACGGTCAGATTTCTATTTGAATATGAAGTATTTGTAATAGATCATATGTTTGGAAAAGACTAAAAGTGGTTGTTCCCTACAGTACATCCTGTCAGGAGATCCTGATATGGTGCCTGTCTCACTCAGAGCGCTCGGCATCTCTTTTGCTGCTGAAACGCTTGTGTGGACTGCAGGGAGAAGTGGTTGGAGTCAGACACGGCTTTCAGTTCTCACCTGGCAGTGAAGGAGGGCCAGACTTACAGTGAGAGAGCTTATCAGGTATTATTAAATGAGAACCCTACAATAATTATGCAGTGTTTTGTGGAAAGTAGTGATATATTTGTCAGTCTGGTTTACCAGCCAGTATTTTGCAATTTTGAGCTTATCAAGCGATGGTCTAATTGGGAAAATAGCAGGATCTATTATCTAGATCACCTTTTTGTCAATTTTAAAACAAACTGAAGCCTTAAAAAGATGATGCATGGTTTTAAGTGTTTAGTGATGAATTTGATATTTTGTAAAATATTGATTCCAGTTATTTTGTGTGTATCTTATTTGCTTTCATTAAATTAAGCATTATTTATATCAGTATATAGACCTTATGTAGCCACGCCCCTTTTCAGCGCTGAGCTCATTGTCTTTTGTCTTCCGGTCTGTATTTTCACATCAATCTTGCGTAGTTATGAATTAACGGCCCGTTTTGTTAAGACATATGCTTTACAATGCTTATGATAAACATTACAATGCTCATGATAACTTTCGTTAACTCTACAATAAGTAAATCAACTTCACCAGCTAATTACTCCTAGACAGCGATGCCATAGAAATATACAGAGTGACTGCAAAAACGGAAGTTCAAAGACAATATTCTAAAGATGACGGCGCCCTCGTTTCTCTGGTCCATTAGGTCTATAATATCAAGTGAAATTGATAAAAAATGAAAGTAAAGACATTTTAATGTTACAAAAGATTTCTATTTTTTTCAAACTTTCTATTCATCCGTGAATCCTAAAAATAATAATAATAATAATCATGGTTTCCACAAAAATATTAAGTTGCACAACTGTTCAAAAGTTTCTTTTGTTTTCCGTACATTGTTTTGTGGTTTTCATAGGTCAA
This sequence comes from Chrosomus eos, assembly GCA_036326025.1. Lineage (NCBI taxonomy): Eukaryota > Metazoa > Chordata > Actinopteri > Cypriniformes > Leuciscidae > Chrosomus > Chrosomus eos. Next base: position 35,452,423 of record CM070824.1, on the reverse strand, counting down.
AAAAAAAAAAGCCTTTCCTGTGCACTAAATCAACAGATTGATTTCTGAAGGATCATGTGACACTAAAGACTGGAGTATTGATGCTGAAAATTCCCATCACAGGAATCAGTTTTATTAAAAAAAATGTTTTATATTAAATTGTAATAATATTAATTTTCCTGTATGTTTGTTCAAATAAAGGTAGGCTTGGTGGACATAAGAGACTTTTAAATAGTAGTGTATGTTGCAAGGCATAACAATGATTAACTGGCTCTTTCTCTGTGTTTTGGCAGTGATGAAGATGATGCTCTGTATGAGAAGGTCTCAGGTGAGCAGTGGAGAGTGCAGTGTCTGGTGCAGTTATTGGAAGAGATGAAGGACAGTGATCTGCCTGGAGAGTTTTTCCTACTGCTGCTGCAGGTGCTGACCTCTGCCACTCTGTTTCAGCCTGACCGTTTCTAATGTAGCTCAACAATGTCTATAGCACAGAAGATACATGGATGTCCATAATTGTTTTATAGCAATATTTGAGGACTCAAAAATGCTTTAAATTGTAGAGTAGATGATTAAAAAGAACTTTTAGACTTTAAGAAGATTAAAAAAAATCCTTCCCAGATTTGACTTTTAAATATTGTGGAAGTGTCTTGAAATTTGCTTGAATTTTTTTTTTCAATGTCTGCCTGTTTTGTGTTGTTTCCAGGATTTAACAGCTGTGGCTGCTGAGCAGGACGAGGTTGAGCAGGAAGTGAACACCTCATCTATGACGCTGCTGGAGTTAGAGCAGCATCTGCTGGGGCGTGCAGGTGGACACGGACAGAGACTTGCTCTGCTGCAGGCACTGGCCATCATGTGCGAGGGTCTTCCACACACACAGCTGCTCTGCAAACCCACTCAGGTGAGATATAGAAGAAATCATTCATTCAAAGTAGTGTTGTCAAAAAACTCGGTACTTCGGTACCAAGTAGGTACTAAAAAAAACAAAACGGTTACGGTACCAGCTTTTCTAGGTACCGAGTACCGGGTTAATCCGGTTCTTGATGCGCTGTCACAGTTGCGTCCTCTTCATAAAAACGGCGACCGGCGGCGCTGCTAATGTGTCGGCTCTGAATCTACTTGTTGACACGAAAGGAGGAAATAGCCACATATGGAAATATTTTGAATTAGGCTAATGTCACGTTGCCATAAAGGAGCGATCGCACGTACACATAGCATTCCAAATGTAGGTGCGCGGCAAGCGCGCTACTAATAGAAGCGACGTGCGAGCTTGTTTTTCCATGTGCGCCACTTCACGGTTGCATAGCGGAGACACGTGAGAGCAAGCGCTTGTGGAAAGAAGGAGAAAGCGGTGCGAACTGCACTCTTCGTGATGACGAGGAAGTATCAGCAAAGAATTATTTGCCTTTGCTTTAGAAATCAGCCACAGGGTTCTCAAGTTTTGAAGACAGCCAAGAGTGACATTTTTGGCAGTTTTGGATGAAATAAAAGTAGGCTACAGTCAAGTCAAACAAACATGTTTTATCTCCTGTATAGTTTGGTAACACTACAATAAGATAACATTCATTAACATTAATGCATTATCTAATATCAACACATTGAGTGAACAATATATTTTTACAACATTAATTAGGCTAATGTTTGTGAATGTTATTTAATACAAACACTTGATTGTTCATATTTTTTCACTTCATTCATTGTGCATTAAATAATGTTAACAAATAAAACTTTTGATTTTAAAAATGTATTAGTACATTTTTAAATTAACCCCAAGGAGAATAATTGCTACAGTATATAACTACTATTGTTGATTTTTAGGTAATTTTATCTAATGTTATCTAACAAATAGAATCTTCTTATTGTAAAGTGTTTTTAATACTAAAGTTTCCATCTTTGTAACCATGATATACACTTTAATATATGTACATTTAATCTAAATTAAGCTTTTGTACCGAAATTGGTACCGAGAACCGTGGATTTTCACTGGTATTGGTACCGAATACTGAAATTTTGGTACCGTGACAACACTAATTCAAAGTTATGTAAACGTATTAAATGGTTCTCTCTTTTGCTGAGTGAAGTGGTACATTTGAGTTTTAATTCTAAACTTTAACCACTTTTAAGCTTTCTTATCATTTTGTCTTTTCTGCTTTCATTCAACTGAGGTTTTCATAAGATAAAACATGGACCTTCTAAAAATAGAGCACATCATCCTCTGCCCAGATCTGTTCCATTTAACTCGCAACAAAGAATATCTTAGCTCTGACTGTTATTTAGGGCACGTGTATTAGCCTCTTATGGCTGGTAGAGCACAGTTGTGTTATATCAGCAGTTGTCCTACTTTATGTAGTGATAAGATGAGAAGGTGTGATCTCTCAAGACATCTCTCTCTCTCTCTCTGCTTTCAGGTGGTCGGGTTCATAGCATCCATGCTGCAGAGAGCATGTGTTAGTCTGGAGCGTGGCACTGACAGCCCAGTGGAGACTCAGACTCTCAGTATGGGAATAGGGCTTGTGGCCACTCTTCTTTCTGGAGCTGCTGAGGTAGTGTATAGTTTATATATTTTGCTGCTGTTCTTTGCTCACTCTATTGTAAGAGTTCCTCTAGTAATAAGCTTTTTGCTGTGTTTATGGGTAGTGTGGTGGCAAACAATTTTCTATTATGAATACGAGACAAACATGTAACAATTGTCTATAAAGATTATTTATTCCCTTGCAAATTATTTCTCGAGGCTAAATGAAGATATGTCTTAGCCATATAACTAACACATTGTTTATACTTGTTTATCATACTACCCTTGAGTGGAGACCCTCTGTCTTGGTCATAAATTTAGTCACACATTACTTTTTGTCAAGTCACGTATACATACACATACATACATTCATAAGGGTTAGTAACAGTTCTAATTACCATAATGTTTCTGAGATTCTTTGAATATAAGAAAATGCAAAAATATAGAACATGTTAAATTTCTTCCACAATTCCCCTCAATTTATCATTCATTGATACACAAAATAATAAGACAGCAAATTTAAGTCATTACATGACATTTTTAAACTCTTCATCTCTGATTTTCATATAAATTACCACTCTCTCAAACTTGTGAAATAAGGTTTAAAAAGAAGAAAGCTTAGGTTGTTTTTATGGAGATAGTGCCTTAAAGGTGGGGTATGTGATTTGGAAAACAACTAGCAGATTTTGAAAATACACAATTCAAATGGTCCTACCTTCTTTCCTTCAACGCCGGCCCTGACTGGGTCACACGCACTTGGGGGAGGGGGGTATGGTACGACCGTTTGATTGACGAACTTACTGTCCAATGATTCTAGGTGGTCTTGGAAATGATTGGCTGGAGTTTTTCGAGTCCTGCCCGTTCCACAGATGATTAAATTGTTTAATTTTCATTTCAGTGCTTCTAACTCAGTGGCTGTAAGTGGGTTAGGAATAGGATTTCAAGTTATTTTGAAAAAAATGGACAAAAAAGAGAATCTCATACCCCACCTTTAAATATTTAGCAAGCAAGTAAGACTTTATCTGAAGCCGGGCTAAATGAATAAACACTGCTATTGCACTCCTGACATAAAATCAGACCCCAGTCACCTCAGTATAAACAAGAAATAGTATAGATGTTCAGAATAGAAAAAAAACATATCTCAACTCAATTAATAAATTTCACGGTATGCTGCTTCACCTCCGTTCGTGCCTGTTCTTGCACACTGGTTACTTCAGAATTGTTTCTTGTGGTTATCCTTGCTCGTGCAGATAACGGTAGTCGTCGTCAGAAACAGTTGGTTGTCACATCTGTTGTTTATGGTTACTCCTCCGATCCTTCTCCTGGCACTGTTGGTGGAACCTTTCTGCAATGGCTGGCGTTGCCCTCTCTGCTACTTTCACTGCTGTGTGCAATGTTAGCAGCACTTGGAACGGACCCAGCCACCTCCTTGCTTTCCAGCTCCTCCTCCTCAGATGCCCAGTTATTGGGTTAATTTAGTGTGATTAAATAAAACGATGCAAAAAGGCAAAATAATAAAATGATATGAAACAAAAAAAGATCTTAAGTTATGTTTTAATGTAATTTCTTTGAATTATATTCAAAGAATGTATTATATTCAAAGATTTGTAATTGCCCAATTATATCAGGGAAGTTCCTAATAATATTGATATGCAATTATTTGTTATTAATGAATCAGCATATTAGTCTATTTACTATCTACAATCTAATTAGTATGATTAAAAGTTTTAAACAATTGACAGCCTTAAATCTTTATGTTCATGTGCATATTATTTATTACCTACCAATTTTTACCTGTGTATATCTTCTTTCAGCTCACTGCAGATGATTATTCATCAATGGCTGCACTGCTGCCCCACCTGGAACAGATTTCCCAGCAGCACCACGAGCCAGTTATCCAGGAGCTAGCGTCCGATCTGAGGGCCACTATTGCCACACACGGGGCTTATCGCCCTACAACTGTCCCTAAAACAGCGAGCCAGCACAGCTCTGCCCACAGTCTTACTCAACCTGCAGGCCACAGTTCAAACTCCCTCCCAGCCAGACCCCAGGTCCCTTCACAATCAATCTCACATCCCAAACATACAACAGACCCTAGTGTAACACCCAAAGTTAAAGACTTTCAGACAGCTGGAAGAAAACCCAATCCTGGGATTTCTGAGGCTTTGCGCAGTAAAGCTTTCTCTGAGTGTCTGCTGGAAGCCTGTGACCCAGAAGTGCCCACACGAGCCGTAGCACTGCGTTTACTGACCCGCTCTGTGAGAGATGGAGACGAGGAGGCATTGCAGAACCAGGAGAAACTACTAACAGTGAGTGTATAGATGTGTATGTATCTGTATATGTAAGTAAGTTAAAGCAGATAAAACTGGCCTGCCATGAATTTTTCATTATGTATGATATTAAAGTGGTCACATTGACTGAAAATTTGCAGGCGAAATCTAGTAATTTCAGATGGAATCTGCATAATCAGGGATTTTGCTCATGTTCATGTTGGTCATGAAAATGTTGCTATTTTGATCAACAGAAATCTTAATTATGTGTGAGCAGTGATTTATACGTCGCTACATCATTGACAATGGATGAACTTTATAATATATATATAAAGTTTATCCATTGTCAATGATGTATAATATTTCCAGGGAATACATAAATATATAGCTTTGATAATTGGAAAAACATCTGCAAATGCATCGGAAAAATAAATACTATAAATGTTATAATTTGAAAATATTCCCATTAATTCTAGACATTATTATTGTTATTGCTTAAGGTGAACTATTTTAACAATTTAAAAATATTGAAACTTTTTTGTATAATTAATTATTATTATTAATTCCTCCATATCATTTCCATTTCACCTATCACTTTATATTCTTAATGGCTGGTTTAGGGTACGCTTACACAACAACGATGTACTAAAAACGGAAACGTTTTTCCTTTGCATTTTTTGCATACAAAAGACAACGATGTCAAAACAATCCCCGTTCACACAGATCCTCAAAAACGATGAAAATGCTGTATTAATGCTGTATTGTTCATGTCAGTAGTTGGCGATGTCACTTTGTAAAGAAATAGTACATGCCTAGACTGAACATATAATACGCATGTGCATGACATCACCGTTTTTACAAATTTGCAGACGATAACAGTATCATTTTTAAAAACTTGCCCTTTGAAACCCGATTTCTCAAGTTTGCATTTTCAGGCCCCCAAAACGCTGTTGTCATTGCGCTTTGATGCAGGCGATCATTATAGTATATGATAAACACTTACTCTCCCAGTATGCATTATTCTCTCTGATGCTAAAAGCTTGGTGTCACGTGCACATCTCTCCTGGGATTTGCGTAGACTCTTCTTCCCTGGGTGACATTGTTTAAATGGGCCAGTGACTTCCAGTGTTTCTCTTTCTCATGTGTGCTAGTGTTGAGGGTGGGTGAGGGTCTAGAATAGACCATGTTTTATAAATGAGGTGGGATGTTTGGTGTGTAAAACCTCTTGCTTGAGGGTGTCTGAAGACTCTCGTGGGATCTAGTTATGATGAGCGGCTTTCTTGAATGTCTCATCTAATATTCTCTGTAATAAGAGTCTCTTCTGTGTCCAACGCTTCATAAATACATCTAATTCCACAACAGCAAGACTTCACTACATAAACAGATTTATAATTCTTTCTTGATTTCAGTGATATTCATGTATTACATTCTAAACAGTAGCTCTTTATTATCTTCTAATTCAAATTCATCATCTAGTCAATACATAAACCAGTAACTTTCTTCGAATACACTACAAAATAGACAATTCCAGTCTCTGAAAACAATTCAGTTTTTCTGATTTTCAATAATCTGAATTTAGTTACAAAAATGACAAACCAGCTAATTTATCAATCTAAAATTCCATTTCATTCTTTTCGATTAATATTGAATAGAAAAAAAATGAGAAAATCGGTCATGATTCATTTTCGTTTTATAAAAAATGAAACGGCTTATTTTTTTTAGTTCAGGGATAGAAAATGGAAAAATGGCCTGAATATTCGATTTCCACGTGTGGGCGCGCATGAAACGCCCCTTTCCGCTGATTGGTCAATCAAAGATCAACGCTTTCTGTTCTTCCACAGTCCTCCGCTGCTGGACGGATTCTAAAGTGTTTATTACAAATAAACTCTCTCTCATCCAACAACCGGACTAATGCTTGACACAAATCGCGCTGGGCAGGGCATAGAAAGGGTTTTCTTCTCGATAGGCATGGATTCGACAATCTACACTAGAGAAATATTAGCTGATTATTTCAGAAATATTATGTAGATTATCTCGCATCTGCACCCACATGACCCATCATCATTAGCCTACTTCACAGCTGGGTGACCCACTGACAGCGCGCAGACCAGTATCCATTTAAGTCTATATGCAGCAGTCATAACTATAATTTTAGACTGCACATTGAGTTTTGGACAAGGGATGAAGCTGAAATATGATAGATATGAAAAGATATAAATTGCATTATTTAGTGTCCATGTCACAGCACATCTATTTTGGTTGTTATTCTATTCGTTTTGTTGTTGTTGTTTGATTGTTTTTCATAGCTTACAGCTTTCATAGCTTATAATCATGTTTACCTATATTCTAATATTTTTTAAATATAGGCTATTTGTCATCTTTTATAAAAAAAATATTGGAAATGTAATCGACTAAATTCAATTCGAATAATAAGACAATAAGCTGTTACTAATCAATTTAAATTAGTATCTTTTTTTACAGTCTATGGTATCAACCAAAGAGGCTGCATCTGAATTCTGAACTGGCATGTAGACCTATTAGCCTAGTACTATTAACTGTTTAAAGCTGCTCAGAGGATTTACACAGTAATTACAATTACATAGTATTATGATATTAATATTTTAAATATAATATTTTGAATATCCTTTTAAATATGAAATTAATGACAAAATGAAACAATACTTATATGAGAGTTAGACCCCCAGTAGGTGGCAGCACGTAACTGTCTTAATAGTCAGTCAGTGAGTCATTCATTCAACCGATTCGTTCAAAACGCTGATTCATTCATGAACCAATTGGCTTTATATGGGACATTGAATCATTCATTCTTTCAGTTCTTCCACAGTTTAACAGTTTCCACAGAATAACAGTCCTCAGCTGCTGGACGGATTCTTTGACACAAATCGCGTTGGGCAGGGACTAGAAAGGGTTTTCTTCTCTACGTGCCAAAAAAATACTCGGCTGACTCACTCGAACTCGATTCTTTGAACAAATCGGTTGAGTGAATGATTCAATGTCCCATATACAGCCAATTGGTTCATGAATGAATCAGCATTTTGAACGAATCGGTTGAATGAATGACTCACTGACTGACTATTAAGACAGTTACGTGCTGCCACCTACTGGGGGTCTAACTCTCATAATATTGTTTAATTTTGTCATTAATTCAATATTTAAAAAGGCTATTCAAAATATTATATTTCAAACTTTAATATCATAATACTATGTAATTGTAATTACTGTGTAAATCCTCTGAGCAGCATTAAACAGTTAATAGTAATAGGTATACATGCCACTTCAGAATTCAGATGCAGCTTCTTTGGTTGATACTAATTTAATTTGATTGGTAACAGCTTATTGTCTTATGTTCATGTCTAAATAAATTTGTTGATTAAATTTCCATTTTTTTTAAATAAAAGATGACAAATAGCCTATATTTAAAAAATATTAGAATAATTGCCCTTGCAAAGGTAAAAATGATTATATAAGCTATGAAAGCTATGAAAAACAAACAACAACAACAACAACAAAAAACTAATAGAATAACAACCAAAATAGATGCGCTGTGACATTTTCATATCTATTATATTTCAGCTTCATCCCTTGTCCAAAACTCAGTGTGCAGTCTAAAATTATAGTTATGACTGCTGCATATACACTTAAATGGATACTGGTCTGCGCGCTGTCAGTGGGTCACCCAGCTGTGAAGTAGGCTAATAATGATGGGTCATGTGGGTGCAGATGCGAGATAATCTACATAATATTTCTGAAATAATCAGCTAATATTTCTCTAGTGTAGATTGTCGAATCCATGCCTATCGAGAAGAAAACCCTTTCTATGCCCTGCCCAGCGCGATTTGTGTCAAGCATTAGTCCGGTTGTTGGATGAGAGAGAGTTTATTTGTAATAAACACTTTAGAATCCGTCCAGCAGCGGAGGACTGTGGAAGAACCGAAAGCATTGATCTTTGGTTGACCAATCAGCGGAAAGGGGCGTTTCATGCGCGCCCACACGTGGAAATCGGATATTCAAGCCATTTTTCCATTTTCTATCCCTGAACATAAAAAAATAAAAATCAAGCCGAATTCTCATTTTTTAATTTTTTTGGGAAAACGAAAAATGAATAAATGAGCCGTTTTCTCATTTTTCTACTTTCAATATTAAATCGAAAAACGAATGAACGCAACGTACACGGACCCAATCACACCTGCTTTGCCTAATTTTTTAAAAATGACTATTGAGGTTTTTTTAGAAATTAGTGTAAACTTTTGATTTATTTGAGGTTGTGATGGTACATAATAGAACCGCTTGGTTTTTACTGGTTGAATGGCTTAGTTGTAAGTATAAAGCACATACATTACATTGACCTGATTTCCTTTTCCAGCTAAACTCACTGTCAGCTTAACCTCAACACATTACAATGTGTTTCAGCCCCTACGTTAATCATTCTTAAAGAATACCGATGTTTGGTTAAACCTTTCATTAGTTAAATGACCAGGCTTTTGCTTTGCCATAATGAATAGATAAAGCATCTGATTCCTGAGTAGTCAATATTAAGCAGCACAGCTGTTTTCAACATTGATAATAATAAATGTTTCTTGAACACCAAATCATGTGGCACTAAAGACTGGAATAATGATGCTGAAAATTCTTCTTTTAAAAAATTGTTAGAATTTTTCACAATATTACTGTTTTTACTATTTTGTATTCCAAACATTTGAAAGGTAGGGTATATTTATTGGCAGTTGTGGAGGATTTTCTTTTGTATATGTGTCAGGTTATTTTAGGAACAGTTTTGAAATCTACAAGGCTGCTGTATCTGGGCCAACAAACAGATTTGGGGTGCTATATTTTGGTTTGATTAACTAAACCAGCTCTACGTATTTGTAGCCAATGTAATTTCACCTTTTGTCCATGAATGGTCAGAACTATCTCTTTTTTGGCCTATTGAGGAATAGCTAAATTAAGACTGTAATGCTCTGGCAACCAGTTGTGCTTTCTATTCACCCCGTCTTAAAAAGGGTCTGTCAGAGTTTTTTTCTTTCTTTCTGTTTCAGGGTTGGCAGTGTTGGCTGATTCTTTTCCTGAGCAGATTCTGCAGAGACTACTGGGAGAGTATCAGACCGGGGCAACCGTCGGTCTCCCCAAAAGAGAGCGCTCCCTAGAGACACGCCTCAAAGTGGGCGAGGTTTTAATGAGAGCCTGCAGGGCCATGGGTGAGCACAGTCACTGACTGTAGTCTTTCTTTTTCATATTTCTTTCTTTCTGTATTCTTTTCTTCCTTTAAAATACTTCATGCTCCATTTCAGGATCTGTTTGTCAGATCTGGGCAGTGCCGTATCCCCAGCACAAGTGTGCGGTTATTCATTGTGTCTCGAGATCATTCAGTCTGGGTCTGAGGCATGTCCTCTTGGCCCGGCTCCTTAACGCTAACAGACCGAGCTCTGAAAAAGCCCAACAGCTGCTACAGTCCGCTGAAACCGCACAATGAGTCTCACAGCTCTCTGTCACATTCATAGTGCCTTCACACACAGCAGGGGGCATCACACACTTCACATCGCACACTTGAGCTCAATTTACATTTTCAGCCCTTGAGTATTATCTAATGAGACACTTATTTCAATCCTTAAATCCTTGATTTTGTAATAACTAAATATCTAACCAAAACATGCTGTTTCGTAATGTACACATCCGATGCGTAATTAAATAAATCCTTTCCTGCATAAGTGTGCTACTGGTTTCCAATTAAACATGTCGCTTAATAAGGTGCTGGGACAGATGGCCACAGTTAACAAGAAGCACTGGGTCAAAGAAGTGTATGTTACACTTTTTCTTGCCCCTTTTCCCTTTCCCTTTTCCCTCCCATCAGACACCCATTTTTTCTTGTAGATCTAGTCCACAATAGCCTTTAAAACTCTTGATTCGTTTGGAGGATTGGTCAACTGAACAAGTAGACATTCATGTCTGAATAGGTCCTGGCACATGGATTCTGGAAGGTTTTATACAGTTTGAATGATATTTCAGACAGGGCCAGATAAATCAGCTGTGTGGAGCAAGTCCCTCTGAACCACCTGGCAGCCATTATAATAGCTTTTGTCTAGGTTCATCCTTATTTATTACCCATCAAGAATGTATATTCCCCTTACACTAATATCTGTTAGTGTGAGGAGGATTGTTTTTTTTGTCAGAGCCCAAAAAGAAGCCAAAAAAATCCCAGTTTAGTGACTTTGCTCATGCTGTAGGTATGGACTTTGAACTTTCTCAGACTTTCACACTGAGATGGAGAGATTGGAAGAGGACTCGCGACTTCAGCTTTGTGCGTGCGTGCGTGCGTGTGTGTGTGTTCAGGCTGGAGCTCTCATTCCTTGCACTGTACATGTGATATTAGGACAAATGTATAAATTTATTTTATTATTTTTATTATTTTAAGTCTGTATATACACTACCGGTCAAAAGTTTGGAATAATTAAGAGTTTTAATGTTGTTGATAGAAGTTTCTTATGCTCACCATCACCAAGCAAATTATATTTATTTTATAAAAAATACAGTAAAACAGTTATATTTAAATTTAAAAAATAACTGTTTTCTATTTTAATCTGTTTTGAAATGTAGTGTATTCCTGTGATGGCAAAGTTGAATTTACAGTTGCCATTACTTCAGTTATCAATCATCAATGTTGAAAACAGTTGTGCTGCTTAGTATTTATGTGGAATCAGTGATACACTACCATTCAAACGTTTGGGGTGAATTAAGAATGAAAAAAAAGTACTACTACTACTTTTATTTAGCAAGAATGCATTCAATTGATCAAAAGTCACAGTTTAGACATTTATAATAAATGTTGAATTTTCTATTCAATAATCCTGAAACAAAAAACATATCAAGATTTCCACAAAACCTATGCAGCAAAAAAAAAAATTTTCAACATTGATAATAAAGAACCATTATTAGTAATTGAGTACTAATCATATTTGAGAAACAAAACACCATATTTGAATGATTTCAGAAGGATCATCTGACAGACACAAAATATAAAAAAAATCAAAATTGCCATCACAGAAATAAATTACACTTTAAAATATATTAAAATAGAAAAAGGTTTGTTTAAATTGTAATAATATTTCGAAATACGACTTTTTTTCTGTATTTTTAAACTTGGTGAGCATAAGTACTTATTCCAAAAATATATAAAAATCATAATTATTCCAAACTTTTGAACAGTAGTGTATGTACTGTATGTGTATATACTACTATATGTATGTGTATATACTACTAAATATCTGTACAAATACATAAATAAAAAGTTTTATCTTTTAGGTGATCTTGCTCCACACTATGGTCGCCCTCTGATTGGTGTGTTCTTGAGTGGCACACGAGACGAGGACAGTAGTGTGCGTGCCAGCAGCCTCTCTAATTTGGGTGAACTCTGCCAACGTCTCAACTTTTCCCTCGGACCACTGGCACAAGAGGTAGTACCACTCTAGTATTCAAAACCTAAAAGTCAACTAGACAAGCTGATGAAAAGCTGAATCTGTGCAGTTTAGTCTGTAATTAGTTCTTTTTAAGCAGATCCCCGAGGCTGCTTCTAGTCTGATGTCATCGTTCTCTTTACTCGGCACAGCTGTGTATGTGTGTAAACACATGCACATCTCACTACACAAGATTACTACTACTGCTAGTGCTGAGATCAGGGTTTCTGCTGGTGCAGATGGGTGATAGATGGATCTGATTTGCTAATTAAAATCAGCCAATGTCTTGATCACAAATCTTTATGTAGCAATTGATTGTGTATGCTCAAATTTATTTAAATGCTTTCAAAATAGATCTGTAAATAATAATGTTCCATTTTATGATGTTAGCAATTCAAAACTGAAAGTGGTGACACCATAATATTTGCATATTGGAATGCTTTTTTTTCTTAAATTAATTTGTATACTGAATTGTGATTAGCGTTTTTTTACTCTAGTCACTTACTTAACCAAATATAGCTGCGTTTTAAAGTGGACAGAATGTGTTGAATTTGCATTATGTTGATTCTCGTACACAGCCAATAGAAAACAAGAAGTGTCTTAAGGGTTGGGGGAAAAATATCGCTTTTCGTTTAAAGGAGCACTCCCCATATTGATCCATACAATCCCAAGATCAATCTTTTACTCTAAGCCTATTTTCAGTGGCTAATGCAAACATATTTGTACAGCCCAATTCACAATACAAATAAGCTGGTTATTTTATTGATTAGTTATTTTCTTTCATATGTAAGTGAAATGGACATTCATAACTGAAATATAGAATCAGCGTTGAATCAAATCAAGTTTAAAACCTGTGAATCAGAATCACATCAAACTGGGCAATCAGTCATGTCAGTATTTTACAAAGCTTACCTGAGACTTTAGCATTGTACTTTTGCTGCCTTGCAGGCACTGATGTTTCCTTCAGGAAATACAAATCTAGAGTTCTTTGATACTTTGTGCCAATGTTTGAAATGTGTGACGCCTTGCAGTTGGAAAGCAGTTTGTTTATTTTTCAGCGCTTGTGCATATGGCCGTTGAGAAAATCAACTGTGAGTGGCTGAGCTGCAGCGGTGGACTAGAGATCTTCATGAATAAGCATCTCTGTCAGTGTGACTAACTGAGCTGCTTATTCATGAAAGAGCCCCTGCAACAGGCTGTTCTAGACCATCTTGACCATCCGCCTTCTGCAAACCCGTGTGCATGTGTTTAGACATCAATCGAGCCGCTACATTGACATAAAGATCAACTAGCGCAGCATTGCAGATCTCTGCGGCCTGCGTACGTCCTTTGTGTTTGACCTCTTGTTTGTGTGGTTCCTGCAGCTGAGCACGTGTCTCACCGCGCTGATAAAGACGGACAGAGAAGCAGAGGTCCGAAGGGCTGCGGTTCATGTCATTGCTCTGGTCCTTAGGGGCCTCAGTGATAAAACCACTCAGGTGAGTATTTTGAAAATGTGTGATCAATTTAACTTGTGATTATCCAGTGGCTGGTATTAAAGGAAAATGAAAAGCTTTATAAAAGACTTAAAAATGTATTAATTATTCAGTATTTTAAAATAGTTTAAAGTACAAATGACAATGAGCTTAGAGACAATACAGCGTAGAGGCTCCGGTGTAGGTCCAACGCAGAAGTATAAATCAGCCTTTATTATTATCCCTGTTGAAAACAGCTGTGCAGCTTAATATTTTTGTGGAAACCGTGATGCACATTTACAGGATTCAGCATTTATTTGAAAAATAAGTCATTTTCATTGATCTGTTGATCAGTATAAAAATAAAAAAATGTGGTATTCATCAGCTTGCCACAGATGCTATCCATTCACAGCATGTTTCTAACCAGAAATATTTCTTCAAAGGTGTGAAGTCCCATCAGTGTGTGAGGATATTGAGTAGATTGTTAGGTCTTTCGATCTGGTGTCTTGATCAATGCACGTGTTTAGTGGGAGGAATTCTTTCAGCATCTGGACTGATGAGCAGCAGCTGTAATTTTCTACTCTCTTATTTAGAGGTCACCTGCAGTATAAGACAACCAATGCTCTGTCTAATCATCACTCTCAGCAGACTCTCGTTCCCACGGACCTGATCACTTTCCCAGCAATGCCTTCAATTTCCGACTATAGCTCCAACATTTGGTGCATGATGAATTAAATGAATAGATCTAAACCATATGAAAACCGTTTTTTCAGATTTTTAGAAGAAAAGGTGGTCCTGGCTCATGCAAAATTTGTCCCTGCAATGATAGAGTGTTGTAGTAGGTTGCCAAGACATTGTTGTAAAGTACTATGGTACTTTTTTTTTTTTTTTTTTTTACCTAAAGTGACCATAAGTTTACACTAAAAATCATTGATGTCCGTAACGTGAACAGTGCAGGCTGAGTTAATCAAGTTTATCATCTAGGTTTAGGAGTTAATTGAGAAACCTTCTATAAAGTTTTATGTATCACAAGTTCAGAGTTACAGCGGTAACTACATTAACCAATTAGAGGTGTGTATCAGCTTACAGTGTCTCTGATCCACTGGACTATTAGCAGCCATCTTCAAAAGATGTTTACCCTGTTGTGAGATCATATGAACCACACCACACTTACTAAAATTTGTACATTTTATATTTGTTTTTGATGTTGTCAGCTGACTGGCAGCCGATTGACATTCCAACCTCTCAGACTACAGATCTGTTCTCCCATAATGCAGTGTGATCATTTTATTCCAGTTATCTTTTAAAACATATTTTAAACATAATAGGGTTTCATGAAAGCGAGATACTTGATCATTGATACCACTTATTTCCTTTATCAAATGTATTTCTATAAAATAATCTTTAAACCTTGATAATGTCTTCATCTTATTTGCCAGGTTTTTCCAGTGTGGTTATAGTATGTTCTACAGAAGATAAATAAACAAATTAATGTACTCAAATAACAGTTCAATTAAATAATTCAATATTAATACAAAATGTCATGAGGATGCTAAATCTTCTGCTTTGTCTTTTTACTACTTCCCTTTGCAACACTTGGAATTTTGGGAGCCCCTGATTTACAGCATCAATGTCCACCCTAGTTAGTAGGTACCCTTACCCTTGAAATATTTGCACATGCACTTTATAGGACAGTTTTTGAGAGTTTCCCAGGATTGAGCTTGATAGAGGTCCTTCTGGTATGAGAAACGGTTGTTACTCTGTACAGCTGTTGCAGCGAGTAATGAGACGTCCAGGTAAACCATAAGTCACAACGCCTGGTGTCCTCTTAGTGTGAGGCTAAAACAGCTGACTGCTCACAAAAGCGCTCTCCTGCTGTGAGGGAGAAGGTCAAGAGACCATCTGCCTCAAGAGACATATACTGTACTCATTATTTTATTTTCCTCGCTTTCAGTTGTACAGTAAAACAGTACATCTGCTTACTAAGTGCTTTCCGACTCTTGTTCTGCTTTTTCAGGTTCTTGGGGATGTTTTATCTGAGCTGTATCGGGCTCTGAAAGGGGTGGTGCGGTCGGACCCAGATGATGTGGCTGTACTCCATGCTCAGCTCGCTCTGGAGGAGCTGGATGATGTCATGAGGAGGTTCATCTTCCCTCAGCAAAAACTTGAGAAAAAGATTGTGGTACTTCCTTGAAAGCGCTCCAGAAATTACATAACATTTTTTTTGTTTCTTTGATTTCTACCATCCGTTTGTATTTGTAGTAATTTAATAATTTATACACTATCAGCTTTTTTTTTCTTCTCCATAATCAGTTTTCACACCCACATTTCCATTCTCAAACCAAAAAACCTGTCTTGCCATTGATAAACTACCATTGTGCCTTTTGTTATCTGTTAACACTGAGGTTAGAGGGCAACAAAAGCAAAATATATATCTTTGTAAAGAGCCCTGGTGATAAAATGCCTGTTTGCTTTTTTATCGAATGTTTGTTGTACATATAAAGACGGCTAGGTCATGACATCATTGTAAGATACGACAGGGCAATTAGTCATTCTCTTAAAATTCCTCCCACTGCACAATACTAAAACTATCCATTCATGTTAACCACCCTGACCTCTTGGAACTGCCCTGAAGCAGAACTGGTTAAATACCATATAAATACAAATGTTAGCATTTATGCTAACTCGTAAAATGATATCTTGGTCCTGAGGTGTCTCTAAAATAAAATAAAGATTGCTTATTTTTCCGAAGCTGGTCTAATGTTTTATATTATGCTGTCGTTAACAGTTTCTTTTTCCCTTTGCTAGGACTGTTTTAGAGGTAATATAAAAGCATGTGTCTGAACATCTGGGTTAGGTTGCAGTGCCACAAGTTCCTGTCTGCCTCATGTGCTGTAAGGTAATAGGTGAACCAAATATTAATAAGCTAAAAATAGTTCACATTGTAGAACACAAATCATTTATGTGGGTTTATAGTATGTGTTAAAGTCAATATGAATTGCAGTTTGCAGTGGATTGTACTTCTGTAATGTTAAAGGGATAGTTCACCCAAAAATGAAAATGATGTCATTATTTACTCATCCTTATATTGTTTCAAGCTTGTATGACTTTCTGTTCTCTGTGGAATGTGAAGTCGCACAGATTTGGAAGGGGTGGGGTGAGAAAATGTTGACAGAATTTTCTTTTTTGGGTGAACGGCCCTTTTAAGTATTTCTGAGTAATGCAGGAAAAATGTTGAACAGGAATTGTGGGCATTTAATGCAGCCAGATTAAATGGAAGTTTGCTAAAGCAATATTTGAATTGTACTCAAATACCCTTTCCCATAGATTCACAGACAAGGCTTAAGCCTAGTCCCAGACTAAAATGCAAGTTTGAACTGAGAACTTTTTTCACTGACATCTTAAAATATGTCAGTGCCATTATTCTGTCTCATAATGCACACCAGTAATGTTTTTTTTCTAAGGCATGTTTACAAAAGCTATTTGAATGTCCTGATTTAACTAAAACCTAATCCTGTCTTAATCTAAGCCCGGTCTGTGAAACCGGGCCTTTGATTAAAGTTACAATGGTTTTACTTCCAAAGGTTTAACATTGACAATAAGACCAGCAATGTTTATTTAGAAAATAAGTAAATATGAACTACTTAAATTACATATTGACCACATTTACATGTCATTTACTGTGTTCAGAAACTTTGAGAAAAAAAAGAGAAACCAGGATAAATAAAATTTTTAAACATTTGAAAAACATTTTTTTTTACTGTTTAGCACCATCAACTTTTTAACATTCTAGTGTGGATTTATTTGTGATCCTTGCATCAAAACCTCAATGGTGATTCACACTTAAATCAGTTCATTCACTTTTTTTATTGATCACAAAAGTGAAAAAGACAAACATTTAAGCTCTCAGTCCTCCTTCTGTGTGTTTTAGTACACTACTTTGTTTAATTCCATTATTTTTTGATAATGTCTAAGACTTTGCAACGAGATTATTATTGCTGGATGGAACAGTTACTCTATAATATAAGTATAAATAAGATTACACCTGACAGAAAAATTGCAGCCACGTGGAAAGTGTAGCAAAGCAGTGATGCTCATTTTGCCTATACTGTTTGGATTTAAATAGGCAAATGCTTAAGAGTCTATGATTGGATCATTATTGCAGTGATTATTATATTTCTAGCAGGTTATATGTTTGGCAACTGTTCTTCTAACTCTTAATTGATGAGGTGTGTAGCTTTTCATTTCTTAAACAACCATGTAGGGAAACACATCATGGCCATAATCCGGGATAACAATATCAAGATTCATCAGGCTTAAAATGTGAAAAAAAAGTTAAGATGGAGCATAAATAATCATTTTCACACATGAATTGGCGCCTCTGAGTCCAGACCTTAAATTCAGTGAAAGTCTTTGGGATGTGCTGGAATAGACTTTACAGAGTGCTTGACTCTTACATTGTCAATACAAGATCTTGGCCAAAACTGTATGCACCTCCTGGTGGAGAAACATCACAACATTTATTTCCATCAATTTTTGGTCAAGATCTTTGTCTGGACTAATTCATGTGTGAAAATGATTCCTCATGCTCCTAACCATTCTTTAACATTTTGAGCCTGATGAATCTTGACATTGTCATCCTGGAATATTGTTGCCAAACATATAACATGCTAGAAACATAACGACGCAATAATCATCCAATCATAGACTCTTAAGCATTTGTCCATTTAAATCCAACAGCAGTGTAGTGTATAACGCTTATAAAGGCACAATAGCAAAAATAAACATCCAGTTTAATTGTAAGAGTCAGAGAGAGAGAGTGAATGGATTTTGATACCCATGTTTTGACAAGTCATAATGTTAATTGCACATGTATTTAAACCCATATTCAGGAAGTGCTGGCTAAAGCAACTGCTGTGTAGTGGCCCGCTGCCCAGTTGGAAGTCATAAACTTTGTCTCAGTGTTTCTGCAAAGGAACCTCACAAGTCTCTTGAGGTGTCTGATAATTGCTTCTCTGGTTAAGATCCAAGGACGTTCCCACAGCAAGGGGTAAATCAGTGACGCCACGATGGAGTTATCTAGTGGAGAGTCACACTTTCACCTTTCTTCCCCGCAAACCCCATAATAACCTTCTCACGACTGCTATTCATCCATGAAAGAGCCATTACGCTAATTACTCTTCCCGACATGCAGCAGACTCGGAAAGAGAAAGGGCGTGATCGTGTTTTACCTGGCTGGGGAATTTCGCAGGGGTCGTTCCTGAAAACAGAGCAAGTTTTCATTGGGTGGCCGGAAGAAGACACAACTGAGATAGGAATGTTTGGAGATGCCGTGGATATTGATTATGCCCGAGCCTGCTGCAGTCTATCTTTCTCTTCCTTCTCTCGCAGATCTCTTCATCAGCCGGTGTTGGACCTGCAGGCTGCCAGCAGGAGGGGTGCAGGGAGGGGTGATAGATAAATAAATAACCCAATAAAGGATGCATTGAGAGGGTGTGTGTGTAGCCAGGAGAAGAGTGTGCCTGCTCAAACAGTCCAGAGTCTTGTTGAAGGCTGGCTGCACTGCAGAGCAGGGGGGGAAAGCACTGAGAAGGGACCTTGAAGGATTTTCGGCTGCACTGCAGAACGATGGCACTGCAGTAAAGCACTGAAACAGAGGCATGAGGTCCACCGGCGGACCCCCGTCCTCCTCGCGCCAGGTGAGAAGTTAGTTCAGAGCTGATATCAGAGGTCTTCATGCCTCGGGACTCTCCGGGAGGAGAGTGAGGGAGAGAGAGACAAAAAGAAAGGGAGGGAAGCAGAGGAGGAGGAGGGTGATGGTGCTGTATTTTTGGATAAGGGATCTCCTGAATTAAGTGTGGCTGGAATAAAGATGTAGTGTGAGCAGGAGGCTGAACAAGGACGGTGCTGTGCTCCACTGTGGTGGAGAGGAGCGGAGCAGACGACTGGCAGACACACACACTCGCACACACCGACTCACCCAGAGGAGAGAGAGCGAGAGAGAGACCACCGTCACAGCTGCGGGGCTGGGAAGGTAAGAGACATTTCATTCAACTTGAGTTTTGTGTTGTGTCTGTGTTTATTGTGGGAGTGGATGAAATATGAAAGCATGCGGCACAAGAGCTATGTCAAATGTTCATTGTGTTTGTGTGTGTATAATACACAAAATTTAGAGAGAGTCAAAGCATGGAATTTTAGGTTAGGTAGGTGTGTTTTTTGCACAAATAGGTACTGTAACCTTGTGCTTGTGCAAGCACGAAATAATACTGCACTAAGCAACTTAAAATAAATGGTTATTTAGAGCATGAGAGAATCTGTGAAATGATGAGATTTTTTAAGATCCTTATGTGTTTTTTTAGTAATTACAATATTAGTCCTAGTGGACTAAGATTGGCCCTCTGTTTCTTGGCTAAGTCGTAACTAGTCGGCAGCAGGTCGGAATAAAACAGGAAAGCTTGGCAGAATGGCTCGATTAAGGAAAATGACGTCTGTTTAGCTTTCCATTTCATCATACTTTGACAACACAAGGGTCTAGTGATAGTTTCAAAAGTGTTTGAACTATTTGCTAAGACCAAAATAGGATTCACCCCAATGCAGGCTCTAGACTGCTGGAAGAACTTTGTTAAATATTACATGCAAGTTCAGTGTGTTTTTTTTTTTCTTTAAATCGAATGCATTTTATTAAAATCCTAGTGACTTTATAGTTAAATCAGGTCTATATAAATGAATGTGAGCATTTAATTATAAAAAAAATAAAAATAATCCTGCTTTTGGGGCATTTAATTAATTATATATATTATATATAAAAGAAATACCTGATTTTGGGTCTTTTGGAAATTGGATGAGAGGATGAATTCTCAGTAGGTGCCCCCTAGTGTTTTTTTATTTACAAACTCACAAACAAAACAGATAGAATTTCTTAAACATCAATAATTGTTTTAATAATAATATTTTCACATTTAATATTTTATTCAATTTTTTAACAAATATTTTGCATTATTGTTTCCAAGAATATTAGCATTTTATTTTATTATTGTATTCTATTCTCAATAAAGTTACACTACCTGGACATTTTTGACTTTCACAAAGAATTTCATTTTTTATGTATTTTAGAAAAACAAAAAGCATCACGTCATTTGCCTATTAACAATGCAAAGAAATTGAGTCTTTAACAAACCAGGACTTTAAGTTGAACAGCTGTGACACCAATCACATCATGATTGCGGATTATAAAATTGAAAAGTGATTTATATCTGAGTCTCGATTGATCATTATTATTATAATGCATATTAGTATAGTGTACTGGTACAATAATTTACCCAAACACATCATGCTCTGCCTTCCAGCCATACATCTCACATCCTCTCACCTGCTGCCCTCCCTCATCGGTCCTGGTGATTCCCAGCCCCCCTTCATTCTTCTCCCACCTCTTCCCTTTGTCAGTGTCCTGTCTTGCATCCATTCTATCTGGTTCACACCTGAGAATACACGGGGAAGGAGGCTTTAGCCAGTTACCCCCCTACCAACCCGCAATGCACCTGTGACTTCACACAGATCTTTTGGATCCTGTCCACTTCTGTTTCATCTGAGACCACCTGCTTCTGTCTAGGCTGAGAATGCATGATTACCCATGATCATCCCTACCATCACTCACAAGAGAAACAGACCCAGAGAAACAACATCCTGCATCTTCTCTGTTAATCACTGGGAAGAGTATGGAATAGAATTATTAAAGCAAACTAAGGATCTGAAATTATCGAGCTCTCATGGATTGATCTCCACCCGGGCTGTGAATATCTCATCATGACTACAGTGAGTAACCATTGACCTCTTTATTTGGTGGAAAGATTAAATATTACTCAACTTCCATCATTAGGTTAGCAACTGACATCCAGAGGTTACATAGAATGCAATGCAGCATGCAGATATTAACATTGTGATATTGTATTGTCCTAAATGGTTCATTTAAAGGTTAAATGTGTTATAGATCAATCTCCACTATACTTGGATGTGCATCTTGAATTGCCTTAATTCTACCAAGTGATTAAAGTCTGCCATGTGAACACCTTTACACCTTTCATCACACATATGGTAGTGGGTTTGTTTGCTGTGTTTGGGGACTGAGTGATGGTTGGTGTCTTGTTGAGTATGACATGGGGCCCTTCTTCATACCCGTCCCTTTGAGCTAACAAGCCTCCGGAGGAAGATTCCCTCTAATTAGGGTCAAACATAACACTCAGTATCTGCCTTCTGTCTCTATCTCACCCTCAGGGTCTATGTTGTCTTTGTTCACATCACAAGAAGGTGTGGATAACGCAAGAAAGGGAGAAACCCATTATATAGTTCATAAACAATATTTAGGTTTTATGGCAGTTCTCACTTTAGATACATTGCTTATTTCATGTAACATGAAACCAAAATTGCTAATATGAAAGGAACAGTTATGTATTTCTTGGAAGTTATATGATGTAAAACGGTTAAGCACTGGTTTGGCACAGCTGTAAATAACTGTGGGAACAGTCAGTTACTGTGATAGAAAAATCAACAACCACTTCAGTGGAAGTCAGGGTTATTTCTGCCACTCTTCTCCTTGCGTTGGCTGTTATGATATAAGGGCACTGAGTGAAGCAACTCTTTCTTTAATGAGAGGGGGAGCAGGAGGCAAGTGAATGAATGAAAGGGGGGGATTGTTCCTTAGTCCGGGTGCCACTGATTACCTGCCAAGCTCGGCCTAGCCTTTAATTAAAGTCATTAACCTGAGAGTATGAGAAAAAAGTGAGAAAGACAAAGAGAGAGTGACTGAAAGAGTTTCACATGAGGTTGACAGGTTCTAAAATTGTCACAATGTCAGTTGTTGCCATGTGTTTGGGATAAATTCTAAATGTTGGCCCTTCTGTTCATGTGGTAATCTCACAAAGCCTTTAAAAAATTCTAATTGTATTATACCTCATATCAAGAAAATGAAGCCCAAGTTAGGATTTGTTTTTGCACTTTTCTGTTTGTTTTTTCTAATTTATTTTATTTAAAAAAAAAAATCTGTTATGTTATTTCTTTCTCTTTTTTTCTTTTGATTTTGGGGTGAATTATTACCAGTTCATGTATTCCTAAGATAGACAAATTTGAGTTCAAATACAATTTGATAATAATAATATATAAAATTGATATTTTAAATTTGCTATTTTTGGATTTGTGCTTTTTCAAAATGATTCCACTATAGAGAAATAGCTACTGGTGGGAGGGGAGAAAAGAGGAAATGGGTCAGGTAAAGAGGGAAAAGAAGAAGAGGTAGTGATGTTTCTCTCTACCCTTAGTTATAATATCCCTTTTTCTCCCTCTTCAGATGCCCTCTCGATTTGGCACTGCGGTGCGGATCTTCATCACCACCCTATTCGCAGCAGTGGTGCTTTTTGCTATCCTACTAGCCTATGTGACAGGCTACCAGTTCATCCACACCGAGCAGCACCACTGTCTTTTGGCCTGTACGGTGCCTTTCTGTCCCTCCACCTCCTCCTGCAGAGCCTCTTCGCCTATCTGGAGCACCGACAGATGCGTGGCCCCTCCAGACCTCAGCACCTGCGCCACACCGTGGCCCTCTGCATCGCAGCCTATCAGGAAGATCCGGACTACCTTCGCAAGTGTCTGCGGAGCATTCGCCGCATTTCTTTTCCCGGGCTTAAAGTGGTGCTGGTGGTGGATGGGAATCGGCAGGAGGATTCCTACATGATGGACATCTTCCAGGAGGTGATGGGGGGAGTGGAGCAGACGGGCTGTGTGGTGTGGAAGGGGAATTACCACAGCGATGGGGATGGGGGAGGAGGGAAAGGCTCATTGCATGCCGAGGAAGCTGCACATGTGGCCAGGGTGGTGCGTGGCTGCAATTACACCTGCATCATGCAGGAGTGGGGCGGCAAGAGAGAGGTGATGTATACAGCCTTCAAAGCACTGGGAGATACTGTGGATTACATACAAGTAAGTCTAGACACCATTTACGATCTAAAAATTCAATAAAACGGAAAAAGTACTGGCTTTTATAGGAGTAAACAGCATTCATTCCAAACTTGCTTACTTGTTGCTCTTGAATGGCCAAATTACTATTTTTGAAAAACAATGGATTTCATATTATTGAGCCTACAATATACGGTCACTCTTCCTAGTCTGCAATTACCCCAGAGTTCCCTCAATGTCACTGTAATATGAATCCATGCAGCACTGAGGTCAAAGGTCAGTCTTATTACTTACCTTCCCCTGTAGTCCCAGCACACCTGTGCGCTGTCATCAACTTTTCATTGTTTCGGCATATGATTGATATCTTCAGAAACCAAGATGACCTTGAAACATCTGTGAGCCAATGCCTATGGTTGCAACAGTCCTTGCATTGTTCACACAGTCATTGTCAACATCAGCCTCAATAACTGAAAAGAGTAAATGGTTGCATGAGTTAAAGTTGCAGAGGAGCGTTCTAAATCGTATACATCTCTTGGTTTTGCAGGTATGTGATTCTGACACTGTACTTGATCCAGCATGCACCATTGAGATGCTGAAGGTTCTAGAGGAGGATCCAGAAGTGGGTGGGGTGGGAGGAGATGTTCAGGTGAGAATTGTGCCTCTTTTAGTTTTAAATATGCAGAGAGACATTTTTATGTTTCTTTCAACAGTTTTCCAGTACCTTTCTTCTTTAAAGATTTAGTTCTTTCATTGTCTCTTTCAGATTCTGAACAAGTACGACTCCTGGATCTCCTTTCTGAGCAGTGTCCGGTATTGGATGGCTTTCAACATCGAGCGGGCCTGCCAGTCTTACTTTGGGTGTGTGCAGTGCATCAGTGGACCTCTAGGAATGTACCGCAACTCTCTCCTCCAACAGTTCCTGGAGCCCTGGTACCACCAGACCTTCCTAGGAAGCAAGTGCAGTTTCGGTGATGACCGGCACCTCACCAACCGCGTCCTCAGTTTCGGCTACAAAACAAAGTTCACGGCACGCTCACAATGCCAGACCGAGACCCCCACGCAATACCTGCGCTGGCTCAACCAGCAGACCCGCTGGAGCAAGTCTTACTTTCGAGAGTGGCTCTACAATGCGCTCTGGTTCCACAAGCACAGCCTCTGGATGACCTATGAATCTGTGGTCACTGGGTTCTTCCCCTTCTTTCTGGTGGCTACAGTCATCCATCTGTTCTACCGAGGTCGGTTGTGGAACATCTTGCTTTTCTTGCTGACGGTCCAGCTGGTGGGCATGGTGAAGGCCACCTATGCCTGCTTCCTGCGGGGCAGCCTTGTCATGATCTTCATGTCACTGTACTCACTACTCTACATGTCAAGCTTGCTGCCTGCCAAGATCTTTGCCCTGTTGACTATTAACAAAGCAGGTTGGGGCACATCAGGCAGGAAAAAGATAGTGGTAAACCTTATTGGAGCTGTGCCTGTGACCATGTGGGCGGCCATACTGCTCGGTGGCGTGGTTTATACCATTTACTGCGAGGTGCAAGAACCCTTCAGTGAGACTGAGAAGGCTCTGCTTATTGCGGGCACTATCCTCTATGCCTGTTACTGGCTCATACTTCTGGTGCTCTACCTGGCCATAGTGGCCAAGCGCTGTAACAAAAGAGAGGAACAGTACCACCTATCCTATGCCGAAGCATAGTCTTTTTTAAAAGATCAATACATGCTGTCAGGGCTCATTTGAAATGGACCGATCTTTACATGGTGCTGAAATCCTGGTTATAGTTATGGATCATGTGCAGGTCCAAGACTGTTGGTTGTTAGTTATTTTAACTATGTTAGCTAAGGCTACATGAGAGCTTTTGGACAAAATCAAGAGCTTTTGAAAAAAGCTATGATTTACATGAGTTAAAATCAGATGATCATAAAATCAGTGATTATAAAGCACACATTGAGGAGGTGCCAGCCAAGGCGGGCACAAAAAGTAGAGCCAAAGGTTAGTGTAAGAGTGATAAGTTAATGTAGTTAAGCTGACATATTAAGTTAAAGGGTTATATTGGTGCTTGAACTTTTAATTATACAGAATGTGTGCTGTCAAGGTTAGAGAGGTGTGTGCCAAAACTTAAAGAAACCTGCATAAGACACTAACCTGGTTTTACTTGCCAAATCAATTAAGTATTTTAATGTCTTTAATCTGACAATCCAGCATAATTCTATATTTCATTATTAGAAATTTTGGTGCTTCTGATACTTTTGTGGTGTAACATTATAGAACATTGAAGAAAGAGCAAACAGCATTTAAATGAGAGATTTATGATACTCCACAATGATTTATTACACTGTAGGCTACATGTTTACAGTTCGAGATTTTTAAAGTTACATCCAGTACCAGTGAATAAATAGTATCAGGCAACCAAAAATGATTTTCTCTAGCATCTAGAATGTTCTGTTGCAGCATGTTTGGGTAGAAAAATTAGCAACGTTTCACCTGGATTCCTATTTTTACCCTATTCTCCTTTTTACCCTCTCCCCTTTTTACCCTCTTCACTATAACTTATAAACTTATGGTTCCTATTAAAATGGTAGGTTAGCAAATAAATAAATATGAATCACATGAACTGAAGTAGCTTATTTATGATATGCAAATGAAGTGGATTTTCATTCCAGGTTTTTTTCTCAGCCTCAGCCATCCTAAATGCAACAATTAGCAGATTTAGCAGTTCTCCATGAACGCTAACGCTAACATTTTCTGCTCCCTTCCCCCCAAAACACACATTAAACTCTGGCAGATATAAACACTGAGGCTAGTGTGCAAATGTGTGCATGGACAAGTTTAGAGAGGAGCTTTAAGTTTATGAAATATTTACCCATTTTGACTTGTGCATTACATGTGCGATAACTGTGTCATAACAGTGAACTGCTGTGGACTGCAGCATCCTATAAGGCTGCAACATTACGATGATGACTCTGATAACACAATGCAATTATGAAACTTAGCATTTGTTTACAATCAAACTTGCAATCCCATTGTTCACATTTGTGTGTTTTAAAATTTTATGCTATTCATTTGTAGACTGGGTGCCAAACTTTTGATCTTTGATATGATCCGTCTTCAGGAACAGAAATCCCTGATTGCGGGGCTTAAAAAAAAAATAATAATTACAAATTGGGTTAAAGCAATATAGTGTAAAGGTTCTTGCTCTGCCAGACACAATACCAGTATATTCATTATTAGATGGGGAAGCTTAACCAGTGAAAGCTAGGATTATATCAGTCATTTCAAGTATATTGTAAAGTAATATATATTTTTGTAAAGTAAAATTCAAAGATATTTTAAACATGCAAGAATTCTCACACATATCAGTGTATCTGCATTTTCCTAGGAAACTTTATTTTATGTCAAATGTAATTTTAATAACACTGACTGTACAGATTAGGGATTTATAAATTACGGTATTCATAATCCATAATGGTAGAGGTTACGTGTTTTTAACCAAAATGCAGTTGTTTTACAGATTGCCACTGGCAGCTTTTGTCTCAAACTCAGAATTAAATCATGTGTTGATGAAACAGCACCATATAGTCTGAGTGTCACAGCTAACCTGTACTTCTACAGTGGACCTGCATGGTCTTTTAACGGAGCACCTTTTCTCCATTTACGGATATGAACTTCACATATTTGTTTGATGTATTATGTACATTGTCTTGTATGTAAATAGGGATTCTTTAAATTTTGACATTTCCCTCATAATTATTTTTTGCAAACACTTGTAACTGATGTTTTGATACAATAAACTTCAATTCAAAAGTGAGCATTTTGGAGCATTCTTTTTTTTTTCATTTTCAAAATGAGACCTATTACTTACATTTCATACTTACAATATTTATATTTGTTTATCATTATTGTCAAAAAAACACACAAAAAACAACAATGTATGTAAGCAAAAAACGCACTAAGATACTAATCGACCATTCCAAACAACATATGGTTACAAATCTAGAATATTGTGCTGATCAGTTAAGTCTTTGATATCTGGACACAAGTTATACTTTCTTCGGCACATTAGTGATGATAGGTTTGGGTCGAGTTTTAAAGATAAGCTTCTTTTTGATGAGGGCGGAGACGGTGTAAGATGTTGGTTTCTCTTGGTTGGTTTCCATAGTTTCTTCTGTATTCTGAGGAAGTCCAGAGTGTTTCATCAGAACAGCAAAGGGCTTCTCCAGTTTGACCTGTTTTCCATAAAGGATGTGATGTCCGACTATAAGGACTGGTAATCCCTTGAAGAGTGGACAAATCAAGAATTTACCATAGGTAAAAAGAAGTTTTAGAATTTTGTATAATATATATATATATATACACACATGTATGTATCTATATTCTTTTTTTTCTTTTGATTTGGGTCTAAATTGTGCCCAATTATTAGAGAAAGACAAACCTCTTTAGTGTAGTGCAGGTCCCCCATCAGATTTCCTGCTAATCCAGTATTTTGTCTGGACATCATTTCTCCCTGCAGCTCCAGCAGCAGCCATTCAGCTGGACCTTCAGCAGCATTACTGCAGAACACATCGAAAAGCATTTTCAACGAGCACTTTTAGATCATTCATGGTATGTAAAAAACTTGTATTTCACACCAACCCTGAAATGACTATTTGAACCATTCTGTATCTTTTTCCTCGATGTCAGAAAATCACACAATTCTTCCCGTTTTGTAGACCACCTCGTCTGAAACGTTGTCAAAACAAGTCAAATATTACATCTACAAACGACTGTCTACTCTACATGAATGTACAAATATATACTAACGCTACATATACATAAGAAGAACACTCACTTGTCAGATCCGTAGTTGTGCATAATCCATTGACACAGAAGTTTCCCGCCAGTTGCAAGACATTTAATTTCAAAATAAAAGTCCCATTGTGTGAACCGCTAGATGGCAATCGAGCTTCGTCTGCATTGCTCGAGCCTCTCTTGGCTAAGGTCTGATTTTCTTTGATTAAAGGTATCTGATTATTATTATATTTTTTATTACATTTTATTAATGCCTTTATTCATGCAAAAACGAACTCACATTAAATTGTACAAACAAGTAACAGCAACAATGAATAATAATAATAATGATGACAATAATAATACTAATACCAAATAGTATAGAAGCACTATACGTTCTTCGCTAATACTAAAAACAAAAGCCAGAGTAAAAACCGTTAAACAATGAGAGTATTTTTTTTAAGTAAAATAATATGTAAATCGCACCCAATATTCAATTGTTTTCCACCGACTTTAGGATTATTTTTTTTAATTCCTTATTTATTTTAAAGATTAACAAAAAAAGTACAAATGCAGTTGAAAAGATGTAATAGTTATGACTGATTTCTTGTAAGAGGTATATATATATTCGAATAGTATGCATACATGGATGTTTACGTTTTTAACTTATAAATTCATGTCCGTGCGCATGCGCGTCGTTGGCCATGCGGAAAATGACTCGTCAGTGTTGTTGTGGATCGCTGACAGGCACGTGAGCGGGTCGTCTATTTAGCAGTCGACATGGCGGCCACAACTCCTCCCAAGGTATTGAGCATGCTGCTTTATAAGTCAATACACGGTCAAAACGACAAATAGCTCAATTTTACTGATCTTTTTCCGTGGGTTGTGATGTAGATATTCAGTTTGGCCTGCTTTTTGAAATGTCGGTGCTGGGAAATAGATGATACACTGGTCTGGAAAACTGCTGTGTTTAGCAACAGTTAGCCTGGCTGCTAGCTGCCAAACCCACTGACATACAGCTGATCAATCTGCAAAACAAAAAAACGGACGTTAGAAGTAACGTTTCCGTTGCCAATAGCAGCTACAACTGCAATATCGAACGTATTCGGGGCGTCTGGACTCTAAAAACAAATAATCAGAGTTGTGTTTGTACTTTAACTAGTGTTGAGTCATGTGCTGTCTGGCAGGTTTATGAAGATGTTTTGAGCTTGATGACTGATTGTTTTTTCAGCTGAAACTAGCGTTACATATTAATGTTTTTTTCTATTTATTAACTATTTACTGGCACTACTTAATCTCATTTTCGTGTGTATCGTTTTCTCGTGTCTGTTACACATGCATCATCAAGTACCTTGGCCACCATAATGTTTTGGTGGTTGAGTGGCAATATGCTACCCTAACCTTGTATATACACTTACAGCTACCTACCACTACCACACAAATCCAGTATGAGAATATAGGAGACATGAACATTGCACAATGCACATAGTTCCAGGTTATTCCATGGTTGTTTTCCCAGTGTAATTTTTATTTTTACAATGATCAATGCCATTTATTGTTGGGGATTCTTCAAAACATTGTTTATGTCAGTATGACAGAGCTGTCAGTTCAGACCTCAGGTCCTCAGGCTAAGACGTTTAAAGGCACAGGGTGCAGAGTACTGAAACAGGATCTTGAAATGATTGTTTTTAATGGCCTTTTAGAGAGAATAATGTGTTTGGCTTATAATAATGAACTTGTAATGTTTTATCAATACATGTTTCTTTGTGTTTGTAGGTGGTGTTTGAACATGAGGGAGTCTTCATTCACTCATCTCTAGATGAATCTGAGGATCAGGATTTAATATCGGGGTTCCTCAGGATTGTTGATAAGGTATGGTGGTTGTCAGTGATAATATTATTTATATTAAACGAGTGTGTTTTTCTAACCTGGCTAACGCCAGACCCAATTCTCGTTGAGACTTGGGTCTGGGAACCACATGTACATTTTCTCGTATTTGAGGCGTGGTTTACGAAATGCCCGACACCGTTTATTGGGTGTTAAGAATGTCTATCAAATGCGCCTGTACGTAGCTCATAGCCAACATAGATGTCGTCATCGTCTTGCTGCTCCCTCCCCATTCTGTGATTGGTTCCCTAAATGAGGCGAAAATCTGGACCATGGGATCCATACTGCCTTTAAGCGTGAATGAAATCGCGCTGCGGGAAGGCAGCATGGGGAAACCCAGACTAGTGTTTTTCAGGATTGTTAAGATTCCTTTAAGTTTTACCTGAAATGGGTCCACGTGACATGCATAAGATGGTATACCACATTCTTGTGTCACTGTTAGTACAGTTCAAAAAGCTTGGGGTAATTTGTTATTAATATATGTGTATTTTTGAAAGAAGATACTTATGCTTACCAAGGCTGCATTTATTTGATCAAAAATACAGTAAAACAGTAATATTGTGAAATATAATTAAAATTTGCTGAACTTTTACTCTAGTCTACAGCGTCACATGAAACTTCAGAAATCATTCGAATATGCTGATTTGGTGCTCAGGAAGCATTTCTTATTATCATGTTGAAAACAGTTTAGAAAAAAACAAATTTTATATCCGAAGTTCAAAAGAACAGCATTTATTTAAAAATATATATATTTTATAACTTTAGGCCTATACATATCTTTGCTGTTACTTTTGTTTAATTTAGTGAATCTTTGCAGAATAAAAATATTAATTTATTTCGAACAACATTGTACTTACTCCATACTTTTCAATGGTAGTATATCTGAGAAGTCCAAACTACCTGCTTTTGAAATGTCTGTAAATATCACAGCCATCTAACAATCTCTCCCAATATCTATTTTTTCTTCTTTAACTGTAGGATGGTGAAACGTTTGTGGAATATAAACCTCTGGAGGATACAGATCCCTCAAACATACTGTGTGCCTGCAAGGTTTGTTACCGGTTTCATCTGTGAGAGTTTTTATATATATGTTAAAATGCCTCAGAAAGTTCTTATGTGCTGTGTACTAATATATTCAGGATTCTGAATAGTTTTCTGAATTAGGAAGGATAACTTGATTGTATTATTGTGTGAAGGACTCCAGCTCAGTGGTGGAATGGACACAGAGTTCAGAAGACAACCCTCATCGTCCTGTCGACCATCAGCTGAGCTATGAAACCGAGTGGGATATGATCAATGCTGTCTCCTTCCGGAGAAAAGCCCACACACATGGAGATGGTAAAACAATTAAGTCAAATGTGGCTGAAAAACCTCTTTTGTATCAAATTGCTTTCACCGTGCATTTCACCCAATACCTAACAGAAAATGTCAGCAAGATAACTTGTGCATCAGTCAGTGAATTTTGCCTATGGCCCTTTCTTTCCAAAACCAGATGGAAATCTGTAATGGTAACCAAGCGTATTTTTTATTGTCACAGGTGGATCAAACCACGCAAATGACCGGAACAAGTGGGCCTTCTCTTTTAATGTGTGTGACCTCAGGTCTATCACAGTCAAATGTGAGGGCTGGTCAAACATCATTTTCCGGTTGAAGGATGGCACAGCACTGCCAGCTATTCATTTCCACCAGGGAGGAAGCACAGCGTTCCTGGATAGCCTGAGGAAATCAGTTCAGATCAACGAGTGAGTGCAGTATTTTATTTCAATGGATCAAGCCTTATCTTTGGCTCAGCTGTAAGCAAATATTGTGCAATATCTTATTGTAATATCATTCTGTTTGCGCAAGATCTAAATGATTTTGCATGCTTTTTCAATTACAGCATTAGACCAGTAGAGTGTAGACACGAGTTACAGATTTTTTATAAATAATTTTATATGTATAAGCAATGCTGCACAGAACCTGTTCTCTTATTTAATAATTTCTCAGTAGCAGTTTTAACATTAAGTGACATGGGCATCTGACGCGCAGATGCCAATGGCACATGTCACTATGCTTATTGGCACATCCGGTGGCACATCCGGTCTCCATTGGCATGTGCCAGTGGATAGTGACATGTGTCACTGACATTATTGGCATGTGCCAGTGGATATTGATGTGTCACTGACATTATCGCGGCACTGACACTGTCGCGGAACAGGTTGCCGTCTTGTGCACGACACCAGTAGTGACTGACAGATGAGCTGAGCTGACGTTATTGTGAAACAAACGCCTATTTTAGTGATGTTTTTTAAATAAATGTCAATTAAATGTTTTAAAGTCAGTATTTTTTTTTCCCTCAAACATGTCAGTTTGTTATAGATCGCGCAACGGTTGAGGAACATCTCCGGGTGGTGTATTTGTCATTTGTTTGAGTAGCAAGTAGGCTTCAGTAAGACGGTATCAAAAATTAAATAAATAAAAAAACGAGTAATCAGAGTCTGATGTCGATATAAAAATTAGTGGATAATTTATATAATATTATAATAGCAATATTACTTAGCTATAATTTATAGGTTATAATAGCCTAAATTATTTACTAATTAATTTATAAAATATTAAAAAAAGTATTTACTAATTTATAAAATATAAATAAATGATTTACTAATTATTTATATCAGACAGATAACTTTATATTTTTGCTTATACTCATCTGGCTTTTATATTTTACAAATACATTTAAGGAATTATGTAATACGAAATAAACCAATTTTTAAAAATCTGAGCATGCCTCATGCCAAAGAACATTTTCTTCTGTTTAGAGTAGACTGACCGTTTGAACACCATTTGAATAGCGTTGCCTTGACAGAGCTGTCTGTCGAGTTTCCTCCAACCATATTTGGAGACAAAAATCACCTTTTCACAATAAAACTTTCACAATAAAATAAGACTTGTGTCAGTGGATATACTGACATGTGCCAATACAACTTGTGACATGTGTCAGTTGATAATTGGCATGTGCCAACACAACTTGTGACATGTGTCAGTGGATATAGTGGCATGTGCCAATGACATTGTCGCGGTACATGTCGCTGTATGTTATGACACTCCAATTGCGCAGCCTGTCGGAGCTTTATGTATGTAACATTATGACATCTACAGAAGAAATGCATGTTCAGATTTATTGTATTTGTAAAATATAAAAGCCAGATGATAAGCAAAAACAAAGTAATCAGAGACTGTATGATATCGATATAAATAGTAAATTTATTTATATTTTATAAATTAGTAAATATATATATATATATATATATATATATATATATATATAAATTAATTAGTAAATGATTAAATCAGTAAATACTTTTTTATATTTTATTAATTAATTAGTAAATAATTTACTTACATAAACTATAGCTCAGTATTGTTATTATTTTATATAAATAATATTATTTATTATTTATTATTTGTACTATTATATAAATTATCCACTAATTTTTATATCGACATCAGACTCTGATTACTCGTTTTTTTATTTAATTTTTGCTACCGTCGTACTGAAGCCTACTTGCTACTCAAACAAATGACAAATACACCATCCGGAGATGTTCCTCAACTGTCGCGCGATCTATCACAAACTGACATGTTTGAGGAAAAAATACTGACTTTAAAACGTTTAATTGACATTTATTTAAAAAACATCACTAAAATAGGCGTTTGTTTCACAATAACGTCAGCTCAGCTCATCTGTCAGTCACTAGTGTCGTGCACAAGACGGCAACCTGTTCCGCGACAGTGTCAGTGCCGCGATAATGTCAGTGACACATCAATATCCACTGGCACATGCCAATAATGTCAGTGACACATGTCACTATCCACGGGCACATGCCAATAATGTCAGTGACACATGTCACTATCAACTGGCACATGCCAATGGATACCGGATGTGCCACCGGATGTGCCAATACGCATAGTGACATGTGCCATTGGCATCTGCGTGTCAGATGCCCATGTCACTTAATGTTAATACCGCCTCTCTAATTTCTCTGAATGTATTTTCTTGTGGGGTAAGATCCATGGAATGATTTTAACTTTGGTAAATTCCGATAAACAGATAATACTACGCTTTTATTAAAGCTGAAAATGTGATAAAATATATTAGAAATGTATATATGGTATATATATATATATATATATATATATATATATATATATATATATATATATATATATATATATATATATATATATATATATATATATATATATATATGTATGTATGTATGTACATATATATCTCTATATTAAATTAATATAAATTGTGTGTGTGTATACTGCAGGTCAATGCTAGGTATATACCTATATATTTGTTTACATATATATATATACACACACACACACACACAGTCATATATATGATAAATAAAAACATTTATAATATGTATACACATATATATTATATAAACACATACTTTTATGTTAGATGCGATTGATCGCGATTAATCTTTTTGACAGCACTAGTTAAACCGTGCATATGTTTTTGATCTTTGCTAATTTAACATGATCAAAACACTAATCCATTTTAATTACTAAAGTTAAAATAAGATAGCAAGTGACAAATATCGGTATTGGATATCCCTAATTTATACAAAAATTGGCATAGAATAGTGCACAAGTAATGCAAATTCCTTTGTTTCTGAGAGCATAAATTAGCATGTCGGCTTTTACATAACTGTAGCGTCAGATGTCTTCCTCTGAATGAATATGGCTTTATATTTTCTTATCTTAAAAGTGACCCCATGACTTTTAATTCACTAAATACCCACGGGCATTTCACAATCAGAATTATTCGTCCAACCACTTCCTCCTTTAAAACTGAAGTCATCAAAATGTAACCCAATCCGCATGCAAACGAGATGGAATATCTCGGCACCTTTGAGGAAGTCTTGCATGTGTTCTGTGGCAAAAGGCTGTGAGCGTGATTCATGTAAGGTCGAACAGCAGCTGTTCGTTTAGAGTTAAGGCTTTATGAAAGGGACAGGAAGACACTCCTCTCCCCTGCGTTAAATATCACACCAGATTAAATCCGCCCGTAAGCATGCTGAATTCAGCCCTGCTGAGGAAAAGATAGCTCTTATTAAAGTTCTTATCTTAGACTCCATAATGAAACACAGGGATTGGCTTTGTTGGCTCAGCTTCTGTCGTCATTCAAACCACAGAGCGATATGGCCAGTGATGTCATATGTTTACAAGTCGAATACTTGTCTACTCTTAAAATTATTATTTTCATTATTATTTGTTTTTACTATTATGTCTGGTTATTTCTAGATGTTCCTTTGTTTATATGCTTACACACTCACACACGTATATACATACAAGAGTTATCAGAATAGACTCTTAATAAGTAGGCTGTTATGTATGTTTGTTTGCTTTGATTATTTTGTATTTGTCATGTAAATAGTGCCACAAACTTTGTTTGCACAATAAAAAAAATATATGTTATTACTTTAAGTCTATACAATGAACCTTATTATCATTGTCTCTGTCTTTCAAAGGTGTCCCGATGATGAAAGTATCTTGATTGTCAGCTCTTATAACAAAGCCTTCTCGCAGTCCTTTGAGAATCTTCTGGATGATACAAACTATAACTTTGTTCAGGTATGTGGTTTATACTGTGAATCGTAGTAGTAGCCATCCATGAATTGATCTTTGATATAAAAATATTCATGTATGTAATTAAAAGTTGTCTTCACAATATTTTCACTATCAAACAGAAATTCAAGAAAGATCCTTATACAACAACGCTGGGTGGCTTCTCCAAAGTCACTAACTACCTCTTTGACGCATTTCGGGCGCCCGAATTAGAGTGTCAGCAGCGGCCTGCTGAGGAGGTGGCGGATCTGTTGGGAGAACTCATTCCCGGACTAGAGATTAACCAGCAGGAAGAGCCTGGATTTGAAGTCATCACCAGAGTGAGTGCAGATCTAATTCCAGCCTTAACTTTGACTTAGTTGAGTCTGGACACAGACAGCCGACATGAGGCATCCTGTGCAAAAGTATTGTTATGGAAAATTGTTTTGATGTGTGTGTTCGTTTCAGCCTGATTTGGGATCGAGGCCAGATGTTCAAAGGAAAGGGCCGGTAACAATGGAAGAATGGGAAAAGTACCAGGACTCAGAGGGAAGAATGACCAATGTACCTCACATAAAGGATGTCATATTTAAAGGGGTAAGATATTTAGCTTTGGATATCTTACTGTAACTTATTAATGTACCTAAATTTCTGGTCCACAGGATATCCTATGTCTGTCGATTTTGTCTTCAGCAGTCGTTTCTTTGCTTGTGGTTTTATCACCATGGCCTCTCTGTAACCTTTGTGTTTGTGTACAGATTGCAAACATTTTAGGTCATGAGTTACTGAAGTTTTACCCTTTTGGTTTTGTTTTGCATCATAAAGGAAGTCACACTTCTGTTGAAAAGTTTTGGGTCTGTTTGTTTTTTTCCCTGTGTATTTTTTTTACAGTATTTATTTTTCCCTGTGATGGTGAAACCGAATTTACCCCAGTCTTCAGCATCAAGTGGTCAGAAATCACTAAACTGCTGATTTGGTGCTCAAAAAATAGTTCTTATATTATTAATGTCGAAGACTCGAAAACAGTTGTATCATGGTTCCCACAAAAATATTGTATCACATTTGTTTCGGGATTCTTTGATAAATTGATAGGTTTAAAAGAGCAAAAACAGCATTATACGTCTTTCACTTTTGATTAATTTAATGTTGCCTTGCTAAATAAAAGTATTCATTTCTTTCAAAAAGATCTTACGTTTATATTTATATGCTACATAATCTCCATACCTTACAAACCAGCATTCCAACATCTCAATCTTACCTGTTTGGGTGGATTTCCTTTTGCCACACCCTACATGTTAGCTAAATGCAAAGTTAAACACAAAAAAATGATGTTCAATTTCAATAACTTGATTGAAGATGAGACGAGTCTGAGATAAGCTGTTGCAGTGTCTCATTTTTCCTGTGACCTCTTGTTCCAACTCCTTTCACTTAGACCAGACCTGTTTAGACATGTTATAAATGTTTCAGAAGATGTAACTCATCCAGGCTGCTGTTGTCTCTCAACAGGGCCTTTGTCACGCAGTGAGGAAAGAGGCTTGGAAGTTTTTGCTTGGCTATTTTCCATGGAACAGCACTCTTGAAGAAAGGAAGCTCCTGCAAAAGAGTAAAACGTATGCATGTTTCCCTCAGAGAATCGACAGCATTTGTTTAAAGCTCTCTTTCGTTAGATTAAAGGATAAGATCATGTGTTCTCTCAACAGTGATGAATACTTCAGAATGAAGCTCCAGTGGAAGTCAGTAAGTGAGGAGCAGGAAAGGAGAAACTCAAGGTTACGAGATTACAGGAGCCTGATTGGTATGTCTTTAATTACATTGCAAGATTTATTCTTTAGTTATTTTAAGAATGTTTTTGAAATATATTCCCATGCACCTTTTCTCTGCCTGGGTGAAACTCAGTTTGTGGTTGTTAAATCTTCTTAGAAAAAGATGTGAACCGAACCGACCGCAATAACAAGTTTTACGAAGGCCTGGACAACCCTGGCTTGATTTTACTACATGACATCCTGATGACATACTGCATGTACGACTTTGACTTAGGCAAGTGATTACATGTGTTTTAATCAATGTGATTCAATTGCACATTCATTTTTTAGATTATGGATAATGCTTTACGATTGCTTACATTACTTGTATTTACCCAGTTTCCTGTTCCTGTGCAGGGTACGTGCAGGGTATGAGTGACCTGCTCTCTCCCGTCCTTTTTGTAATGGAGAATGAAGTAGATGCCTTCTGGTGCTTTGTTTCCTTCATGGATGAAATGGTAATGCAATGTGTTTGTTACAGCACATCTCTCTTTAGCACTCTTGGGTTTGGTGTGTGTGAGAAGATTTGGCTGCATCAATAAACCACGATTCTGTCCTCACGCTATCACTGTTGTGGGCATGCACTTTAAATGGACTAAATTAGTCAAACCAACAAATGGTTTACTTCGTTACTTCTCTGCATATTAAGGCATTATAGGAGAATTTTTTTTTTAGAGGTCCTATTATGCCTTTTTCAAAATCTTGATTTTGTTTGGGCTTTACTAGAAGAGATTTTCCCGTACGCGCTGAATAACTACACAGTATGATGCACCGTCAGAGAAACTAACCAACTCACCATTGTTTCGCGAAACTGTAGTAACATGGTCGCACCTCTGTCATTTAAACCACATTGGTTCAACAATGTAGGACTGTCGTTAATGTCGTGTCACGCAGGTGGAGGAGTAATAACTTCTGCTGATAAATCTATTCGAGATCTCCGTGATGCTGCTGGATCGAACATGGGAACTAATGACTACTTTACTGTTTTTGCTTAATTTGATGTTTGATTCATCGCGACTTCCTCTCATACGTCAAGGGTTGCCTTGCGCATTTAGGCACATGCACAATGTTCAAAAACGATGTTGATTTGTTAACACGTCAAAATATATAGAATAAAATGTTGTATATACACTACTGGTCAAAAGTTTTAGATCGGTAAGATTTTTTATGTTTTAAAAAGAAGTCTCTTCTGCTCACCAAGGCTGCATTTATTTGATAAAAAAACTGTAATATTGTTGAAATATTATAACAATTTAAAATGACTTTTTTCTATTTTAATATATTTTAAAATGTAGTTTATTCCTATGATTAAAAGCTGAATTTTCAGCATCATTACTCCAATCTTCAGTCTTCACATGATCCTTCAGAAATCGAATATGCTGATTTTATGCTAAAAAACATTAATTATTATTTTCAATGTTGAAAACAGTTGTGTACATTTTTTTTCAAAATTCTTTGATGAATAGAAAGTTCAAAAGAAACACATTTATTTAAAATAAAATATTTTCTAACATTATAAATGTCTTTACTGTAACTTTTGATCAATTTAACTTAAAAGTTATTGATTTATTTCATTTCTTTCCCGCCAAAATAAAATATAAATTCTTACTGACCCCAAACTTTTGAAGAGTTTAATGTTTCAAAAGCTTTCTATTTCAGATAAATGCTGTTCTTTTGAACTTTCTAGAATCCCAAAAATGAAAAAAAAATGAAAAAATCAACATTGATAATAATCATAAATGTTTCTTGAGCATCAAATCATCACATTATAATGATTTCTGAAGGATCATGTGACACTGAAGACTGGAGTAATGATGCTGAAAATTCAGCTTTGATCACAGGAATAAATTACACTTTGCTATATACTCGCATAGAAAACAACTGTTTTAAATTGTAATAATATTTCACAATATGACTGTTTTTTTGTATTTTTAATCAAATAAAGCAGCCTTGGTGAGCAGAAGATACTTCTTTTAAAAACAAATAAAATATTACTGATCTAAAACTTTTGACCGTAGTGTATATTTAAATAGAATGATAGATATAGAATGCACTGAATTTTAGCTTGCTTAATTGTGCCCAAGAGCATAATATATTAAAGTTCACATGTCATTTAACAAGAAACTATGCTTCTAACCGCAGCCCGAGATCTGTAGTTCCAACCATGCAAGTCTGCGATGCTGTTTGCGTTTTGAGAAACGGCAAATCGTTGAACCATGTTGGTAATGAATGCACTTGCAAGTTGCGACCATAGTTGGCTAACGATGCTTTCGGGAAATGCACACCTGTTTAGTTCTGGTCTCTATGAAGTCCCTCCTTTGAAAAACTCATGTGCTTTGATTGGTCGGCTGGACCAGTGTGTTGTGATTGGTCAACTGATTCGAGCGTGTTGTGGAAATGTCACGCCTCTTTCCATAACCGCAAGTTTCAACACACTACTAATGAAAATCAACCAGGCCTTGTTTTTGTTTGTGTGGTGTGTGTGTGTGTGTGTGTGTGTGTGTGTGTGTGTGTGTGTGTGTGTGTGTGTGTGTGTGTGTGTGTGTGTGTGTGTGTGTGTGTGTGTGTGTGTGTGTGTGTGTGTGTGCCTTGCTTATGAGTTATTTAAAAGAGGAATATTGTGACCTCTGCGTTCCTGGAAATAAACTCAAGACTACAATTGAGTCGTTTCAGGGAGTTCAGAAACAGTGCGTACTGATATAGAGAATAACTCCCTTTTTGTGTGGACTTTACAGAACCTATTCATGCTCAAACAGCAACATTACACACTAAAGGAAGTTGAACATTTTAAAAAGCATAATAGGACCTCTTTAATTATCACTAATGTTTGTGGCAGCATGAAAACTTTGAAGAGCAGATGCAAGGGATGAAGACCCAACTAATTCAGCTCAGCACTTTGCTTCGTCTGCTAGATCTGGCCTTCTGGAACTACCTAGGTAAGATACCCAGAGGAAGACTTTTTAGAAATAGTCTTTTTCATTAATGTTGACCATCAGTAGGCATTGTGTTTACTACTGTATGTATGTGTTTTTACAGAGGCACAGGATTCTGGGTACTTATATTTCTGTTTTCGCTGGTTATTGATCCGATTCAAGAGAGAGCTACATTTTCAGGACGTCCTTCGCCTTTGGGAGGTGTGTAATAACTATTATTTTGTTGTTGTTTGGGGCCATCAGTCCATTTCTTCGTTTCTCAGTACACTGCAGCTACTGTCTGTTATATTTTTGATTATACTTGTTATATTGGCATTTGATTTAATATTTTCTTCAATTTATATTTTCCCATTCAGGTTATGTGGACCAGACTGCCTTGCCAAAACTTTCACCTTCTGGTGTGCTGTGCCATTTTAGACTCTGAGAAACAAAAAATAATGGACAGAAAATATGGATTCAATGAAATCCTCAAGGTTAGCCTTAACTATATCTTAAACCATTCTGAAGTTTAGGGTCAGTTAGATTTATTTCTTTGAAAATTAATACTGATGCATTAAATTGCTCAAAAGTGACAATACAGACATTGTTTCAAAAATAGTTTTTAACAAATGCTGTAAATGTTTTTAAACTTTCTATTCATCAAAAAATCCTGAATATATCATGGTTTCCACAAAAAAATGTAAGCAGAACAACGGTTTTCAACATTGATAATAATTAGACATTTTTCTTGAGCAACTTTAACTTTTGAATATTAGTATGTGTATCTACATCTTGCAACAAACATAAA
The DNA here is from genome assembly GCA_036326025.1 of Chrosomus eos. Taxonomy (NCBI): domain Eukaryota; kingdom Metazoa; phylum Chordata; class Actinopteri; order Cypriniformes; family Leuciscidae; genus Chrosomus; species Chrosomus eos. Next base: position 35,411,022 of record CM070824.1, on the reverse strand, counting down.
TTAGATTGTGAGAAAAATGGTTCACCTATTGATATGTTTTCTTTACAGCATATAAATGAACTCTCCATGAAACTCGACATCGAAGAAATCCTTAGCAAATCTGAATCTATCTGTTTGCAGATAAAGAATTGTAAGGTATGTCATATGCATGCTTGCAGCTAGTGGGGTATTTAATGTCAAATGAAAAAACGAAATCTCTATAAACGATTATTTTGTTCCGGTAAGACAAGTTTTGAATCTCTTCTTTTTCCCTGTAAGGACTTGCCCCATTCAGTGAGTGAGATTCTGGGCCTCACCACAGTCCCTGAACCCTCTGCAGCATTAGAAACCAGTGAATATGGAATACTTGAGTCACCTCAAACCTCACCAAGATCCTCACACAGACAAGATCAAGTCGTCTCCAACGGCCACAGCCATCTAAAAGAAACAACACACAACGGCTGCAAAGTAGCCTTCATTTCCTAGTGTACAGCACTACATACAGATTTTATATCCCCTGTATTCCAGCAAGATGAACAGTGTTGGGTGTCATGTAGATATTTGCTACCAAATGCCACATTGTAAAAGAAAAACAAAAAATTGCAGAGAAAATATATGAATGTAAAACTAGGATCCAAAAGGATCCTAAAGCATTATTTTTGTAATATCTTGTACCATAATGTCTTTCATTGAAATAATCATTCCTTCTCACTGTATAGAGAGAGTTTTCATATTGTTTCAGGGGTGGGGTATCCATTGTTGAATATTATATATATTTTTTGTTCTTATCAGTTTGCCCTTTTCCTAAATAATTCAGATTCAAATTAAAATCTGTCTTCCATTAGTCTGTGAGTTATATTTCAGCTGTTGTAGACTAATTAGTTTTGGTTTTCTCCTTCTTTCAGTAGTGGAACTCTTTAAATAACACTTAACCCATAATTTAACATACATGTCCATTGCACCTGCTGTTGTCCATGTCTTTGTCCAATGAAGAGAGCCATTTTGGGTTATGTAATATTACATTAGTTAATGTGTTACATAACTTAAGATTTAATTAGGGAAGAGTACTTTGTAATTACGTAGTCACCTTAGATACAATTTGCCAAGGCACACAAAAACAAAAAGTAAAATCTGAGGAAAAGTTGCTCGGCTAAACTTAAGGCAATAGTTCCAACTGCCAAAAGTGGCTTGAGATTATTCAAAGTCGGTAGCCTTGGTTCAGTCGGCCTGCTATGACATTTGCAGATGAGATGGAGAGTCGGTGAAAATATTGATTGATGATGAAATGTATTTTATCCACTCATAACCACAGCCCACAACAAAGACACACGGAATCAACTTCCATCTCTTTCATTTCCTGTTCCACAGGAAATTGCCTCAGAGGAAGCTGATAGCTCACTGCTCACCACAGTAATGTTATCTCTCTTCTACCCCCCTTTCATTAAAAAAAAACGGCAGCATTTTGTGCACTGACAAACGTACTTATTTGCTAAAACCATAAACAATATGCATCTGACCTCAAAGGAGGTGACGTTTACATAAATAATACTGACATTTAAGTTCATACTTCATGGAAATGAATGCTCTAATCTCACTAAAGCTCTTATTTTCCTTGCTTTCTATGTTGAACGTGTTTCTAAATGCTGCCTCTGAAGGATACGCTGTACAAAGGCATTTATATCTTACAAAAATGATGGGTGATGTCCTCCCCCTCTTCTCCTTCACATCTGTAAAATGAAGCCACATTTATGTGAATCTTAAAATCTTAATGACTTTGCTCTAGATTAATTTCTCCTAGAGGGTGAGATGAGCTTATCCACTTCAATCAGGTCTTGGACGAGCCGACATTTCCTAATGGAAGAGCCATCCCCTCAAAAGCCAATATGAGTGATAGCCTACCCTGTGCGAGAGTGGCCCTTCTCAACGTCATTCGTCACAGTATATAATCCCAGCTCTGAAACTGACGGGGGAGGAGTGTCAGGTACTGTGGCACAAGCAAAGTGCTCCCTGTGATCTCCAAGGGACAGCTTAAAGAACAATAGTACCTTCGCCATAGGAAATGCAGGGAAAGAAGACATCTCAAGAGAGAGTAACTATGTCCTCTGAACTTCAAGCCAATGCGAAGGTCCCGCAGACAGCCCCTAAATCACCTATTGGGCTACTTAGGAAGAGGGGTCAAGATGTAGTTCCGAAGATGCAACCTGCTATGATGATGTTCTCCAGCAAATACTGGGCTCGGCGAGGACTATCTTTGGATTCAGCAATGTATGACCAACAACACCTTGCAACCTCAATGGTGAGTACTGAACAGTTTGATAGATCCTATTTTGGGCGCCACATTTTATATAGTCAAATTGCCATATTATTTGTTTATAATGAACCGTGATTTCAAATAAAAATAAAAAAATGTTTTTCAAAATAAATATTAAATTGCTGTATTTTTTCTTAAACTTTTTTTAAATTGCTTTAAAAAAAAACTATAGTTACTTACATAAATAATTGATTTACACTGGAAAACTTGGTGTCTGTTGGTTATTCTGGATGTAGAGCAAATCCAATTTAATGTTTTCTTACAAAATTCATAATTGACAATCAGAGCTTTGGCAGCTGGAACTGTGCACAATGATGCAGTACAATTTTTTGACAAAAAAATTGAAGTCGGTCCAAATTGTCTCTCAGTGTAAATTCTTCTTTTGAGTTTGTTAATTATCACTCTTGTAATTTAAACTACTTAAATTACTTAAAAAAAAAAAAAAACATTTCTGCATCTTAAGAGTTTTATATTCACTAAACAACACCTCCAAGCAGCTCCGCAGGACATCCTTTAATCGGATAGATGAAAGACCTGACAAAGAGGAACAGAAATCCACCTATGACCTTGGGAAATTAGCAGTGATTTTCTCTCTGAAGAATGAAGTGGGCTGTCTGGTGAAAGCGCTAAGACTCTTTCAGGTTGGTGAACAACACCTCATCCTTTAGTGGGGTAGATTAATAGTACACTTTAATAAGGGAACCTTACGCATAGTACGTGTTTAATAATAATATGTTTTGATTAAGACAGTGAAAATGAAACCAAAGTGACATCCTGCTGTTCTGTTTGCTGTATGTTTAAAGGAGAAACATGTGAATTTGGCCCACATTGAGTCTCGCAGATCCAAGAGAGTCCCCAATGAGGTGGAGATATATGCAGAGTGCAACTGCACAAAAAAAGAGTTCAATGAGCTGGTGCAGCACCTGAAAGACCACGTCAACATCGTCTCATATAACACACCTCAACAAGAGTGGTCTGCAGAGACCGGTAAGGTCTCTGTGAAAGAATTGCCAGTGTAATTGGGGATTTTTGACTGTGATATTGTTACTGATTCATCTGTCTCTTTATTCCAGACTGTTTGGACTGTGTGTGTGTTTTGGGAGGATTGGCAGATGGGGAAGGAATACCATGGTTTCCCCAAAAGATCTCAGAGCTGGACCAATGTTCGCATAGAGTGCTAATGTACGGCTCAGAACTGGATGCTGACCATCCGGTAAGTAAATCTGTTAAATGTTTAGTAGCCCAATGGTGGAGTGAACAATACTTTTACAGCATTAATTAATTATGGGATACATTCATATTTAAAGTTGATTAACATGGGTTAACAATGAATAATAGTATATTTATTTTAAAAAATGTAATATTGCAGGTTTATTATACATTATTTATCTGTGCACATTTTTTTTTAATCATGTGACCTCAAACGACAGCTCTTCGCTGATGACACGTTTTTCGGCGTGAGGGCGGGATCTGTTACTCCCATGATCCAATCAAAGTCCGATGGACAAAATCAAGTCCCGCCCTATTTTTTTTGTTTTGTTTAAAAAGCAGTTTCACTTGGATTTACATCACAATAGGGAAGAAAAGACTATCGCAACTTCCGTTTCATGCCGACTTTAACTAATGTTAACAAATTGAACCTTAAAGTAAAGTTATTCTCTGTGCTCTATTGCAGGGATTCAAAGACAAGGTGTATCGGCAGAGGAGGAAGTACTTTGTGGAGGTTGCAATGAACTATAAATTGTTAGTATAGATTATAATAGTTTATATTCTTTTGTAGTTGATTTTGCTATTGAGTTCTTGTAGCTCAATTATCAGAGCATGGCACTAACACCACTAAAAATAGATGCATAATACACTGCCCAGACAAAAATTGGACCTCCAGAATTGGAGTCCAGACTTTAAATTCATTGAAAGTCTTTGGGATGAGCTGGAGTCGACTTTACAGAGTGCTGGACTCTTGCATTGTCAATATAAGATCTTGACCAATAACATCACAACATTTATTTCCATCAAGAGGTGCATACATTTTTGGTCAAGTTTGTCTTGGTCTAGAGGGGTCAATTCATGTATGAACATGATTCTTCATGCTCACTCCCAACCATTCTTTCACAATTTGAGCCTGATCTTTAAGAAATGAAAAGCAACACACTCCATCAATTAGGGTTAGAAGAACTGTTTCCAAACATATCCAGTCATAGACTCTTAAGCATTTGCCTATTTAAATCCAAACAGCTGGTCAGTGTACAATTACATACATGGAAATTACATGAAACTGCAGTTAGAGTAATAATCTTGCAAATTGACTCCCTGAAATGACAGTAATTTTTCCCCCTTTTCTCACTTAAAATGAATTTGTGTAACAGTGGCCAGCCCATCCCACGAATAGAGTACACACCAGAGGAAGTGAAGACCTGGGGAGTCGTTTTCAGAGAACTTACAAAACTCTACCCAACTCATGCCTGCCACGAGTACTTGAAAAACCTCCCTCTTCTCACAAAGCATTGTGGGTACAGAGAGGACAACATCCCACAGCTGGAAGACGTGTCTCTGTTCTTACGAGGTAAAATAAAAAAAAGCGTGAAAACCATGGAACTGCTTTCCTCTTGATTATTAATTCCCCTCATTCTATGACAAAGAAAGTCAACTCTCTTTAATGTGGTGGTTTGGGTTGTGACCTTTGCAGAGAGGTCAGGGTTTACCGTACGACCTGTGGCTGGATATCTGTCACCACGAGACTTCCTGGCCGGCCTGGCTTATCGAGTGTTTAATTGCACTCAGTATATACGTCACAGCACAGACCCTCTCTACACACCAGAGCCGTGAGCAAAAGCCCCACACTTTTATTTTGTGTGTAGAAAACCTAATTTTTCTTATCAATTCTAACCTGTTAACTGTTTTCATGTCCTCAGAGACACCTGTCATGAACTTCTGGGTCATGTACCACTCCTGGCCGATCCCAAGTTTGCTCAGTTTTCTCAGGAGATTGGCCTTGCATCTCTAGGCTCTTCAGATGAGGATGTGCAGAAGCTGGCAACGGTAAGTGTGACAGACAGCAGCTTATTGAATTCTTAAATGTCATATGGAACTTGACTGGCAGGTTCCTAGCTAGATACGGAAATAAAAAGGTCAGGGAAGTTTTTTGTGGCGTAAAGTTTGATCTATGGTGTTGAGTCGCATGCATTTGCATTGAAATCATATCAGAGGCTTTGTATGGCAGACTTTGAGACACAATCAGATCTGGGTATTTGGAAGTCTCAATATGAGTGTGTACATCTCATAAGGGTCTGAAGGAAGATGTAGATAATCTTGCTTCCAAACCTTTGAAATAAGCAACAAAAAAAACATTGTGTTTTTCCTCCAGTGCTATTTCTTCACAATTGAGTTTGGGCTTTGCAAACAGGATGGTCAGTTAAGGGCATATGGAGCAGGTCTACTGTCTTCTATTGGAGAGTTAAGGGTAAGAAGCCCTTTATTAACCATACATAAACACCTCAAATGTCAAGTTAATAGTTAACTGAATGTATATTCCTGTTTGATTATGCAGCATGCACTTTCTGAAAAAGCCAAAGTGAAGATGTTTGATCCCAAAACCACATGCTACCAGGAGTGCCTCATTACAACATTTCAAGATGTTTATTTTGTCTCTGAGAGTTTTGAAGAGGCAAAAGATAAAATGAGGTAGAATATATATCCACGCAGTCATGAACAAATTACATGAAAACCTTACAACAATCTAAAACTCTATTAAAGGGATAGTTCACCCAAAAATGAAAATTAAGTAATTAATTACTCACCCCCATGCTGTACCAACCCCGTAAGACCTTCGTTCATCTTCGGAACACAAATTAAGATATTTTTGATTAAATCTGAGAGCTGGATCACTCCTCCATAGGCTTCTAAGGGATTGAAACTTGACAGCCCCGAAAAGTTATTAAAGAAATCGTTAAAAGAGTCGAAGTGACTATATGGCTCAATCTTAAGTGTATCAAGCGACGAGAATACTTTTTGAGCGCAAAAAACAAACAAAAATAGCGACTTTATTCAAGTATTCTCTTTGGGCCTGGAGATTTCACGTAGTGTTATTGCGCAACGCTTCTGGTTGAACGTCAAACGCATCACACACATGACCAGCGTCAGCCAAATAGTGAGCCTAGGTGTGACGTAGAACCCACAAGCGCTGCGCTGGTACACTACGTCAACAGCTTAGGAGAAAGACATGGTTGAATAAAGTCGTTATTTTTGTGTTTTTTTGCACGCAAAAAGTATTCTCGTCGTTTTATAAACTTAAGATTGAGCACTGTAGTCACTTGGACTCTTTTAACGATTTATTTAATAACTTTTCGGGGCTGTCAAGTTTAAATCCTTTAGAAGCCTATGGAGGAGTGATCCAGCTCTCAGATTTAATCAAAAATATCTTAATTTGTGTTCCGAAGATGAACGAAGGTCTTACGGGGTTGGAACGACATGAGGGAGAGTAATTACTGACAGAATTTTCATTTTTGGGTGAACTAACCCTTTAACAGACTTCATCTGTATAAAAGAGACACATTTGCTCTGTCAATTTAATTACATAAATGTATGTCATATATCAATTTAATACATTTTCCTTCTAAACAGGGAATTTGCTAAAGCAATAAAGAGGCCTTTTTCGGTCTACTACAACCCATACACCCAGAGCATTGATTTATTGAAGGACACCAGGAGCATCGAGAACGTGGTACAAGATCTACGCAGCGACCTGACCACTGTCTGCGATGCCTTGGGGAAAATGAACACTTATCTTGGTATCTAGACAAGTCACCAGTGCTTCATTGTAGAATACAAATACAACTGATTTACATGATTAAATTCAATTTACATTAATACTGTAACATTTGCAGTGATGTTGATTTATCTGGGCTAAACATCCATTAGTCTTGCCTTGTCATAAGGATATATGTCACATAAATTAAAGGAATAGTTAAAAATTATTTCGTAATTTACTCACTGTCAAGTTGTTTCAAACCTGTATGAATTTCTTTCTTCTGCTGAACACAAAACATTCTTCAAAATATCATTCCTTGTGTTCATCAGAAGAAATAAATTCATACAGGTTTGAAACAACTTGAGGGTGAGTAAATGATGACAGAATTTTCATTTTTAAGAGAACTATTCCTTTTAGGTGTGAAATATTGCAACTATATTCATCATATAGCAATCAAAACTAATCATCGCTACAATGTATTAAGACACTAAAGGAACGACAAAGAAAATGAACAGATTTAGTATTTATCTCGTCTTTGCCTCTATGTGCCTAATGTTGTGCTTAAGACAGAATTATAACAGATTTGCTTTTTATTTAAACTTCATATTGCTGTATGTAGCAAGTGAATGAAGTTGATGTACATATAATAATGAAAAATAAAAATAACTAAGCACTGTTCTGATTCCAATGCCATACTGTATTTCTATGTTTGTGGTGCTTGCTTTATTTGTTGCCAACAAAGCAAACTTCTCAATCAATAAAGCATTATATTTTAGCATTATCTTTTGGTTTGCATTTTAAAAGTGTGCAATGTGTTAAGGACACGTTTAATTCACTAACACAATATTATTTTACAAAAAATGAATAGTAATTTACAAGTACATAGTCAGCAAGTACATAGATCGTACATCAATACTGATAATATACAGATTTAAATATAAAAAGTAAAAAAAAATCATTCATATTTTATCATATAACTCATAGATCACTAATAACCATTCATTTCACAGTCAATCTTGTCAATGGACCTCGTCATTGTCATCAAATGCTTTCTCCTATAGTGAATAAGATGTGATGTATTTAGTATATTACACGTTATTGTAATTATTTAATTTAGTAAGCGCTGCATTAATTTCTAGTAAACTTGTTTATTTGTAACAATACTTTTCAAAGTCAAACTTTGTGGAAAATTGTAATTAAATGTAAATGGTGCATAAACACTCACCCAACCACCGTGCTGTTTAACCCAGGGAGTGAAGTTCTTTTGCAGGTACTGGGCTCCGAATCCCATGACCCTGTTCATGGGGTGAAGGTCCAGAGCTCCGAGTCTGCTGGTGACCTCAAAGGTCAGGGCGATCTGCTTATGTTTGTTTCTGCTCTGAAGAAATTCTGGTACCACACTTTTGATGAAGGCTGTGGTCAGTTTTTCAAAAATGTCGTAAGAGAAAGTACACCGCAGGTTTCCTAAAAGCTCATGGTTCTTCTCAATCTGAGAAGGCAAATGGGACATTTAAGAACGTAACACGATTTTATAACTACAAATTGAACATTTAGACAGACTATAAAGAGATAATAATAATTACCTTCTCATTTAAGTCATCCCCTGATTTTCTCAGTAAGTCGACAAGCTGGTCGATAAAATCTGTGCTTACTTTCATAAAAACAAGGACATAGCAGAATTACAGTCTAGATAATAATAGTGTTATGCAAGATTATATTTCGATGACTTGTATGTCGATGTAAGAAGTGAATGTGTATAATAATAGCCAACACTTTACCAGAATCTGACTCTATCTCATCTTCTTCAATTAGTCCGCTGTCTACAATCCGGGTCAGTTTTTCAGCCACACTTCCATATTTCTCACCACCTGTTTATTTATTTTTTTACAGACAATGTTATTAGAATCTCTGAAAGAGAAACAGAGTAACCATACATTCTCTCTCTCTGGTCTGACCTGTTTGTGCCTCCAGGCTGTACATACAGAGACGTTGCCCCCGGCTGCGGCTGGTCCTTGGCTTTCTCTTCTGACAGTATGTTTCAAGCAGTCGATATTCATCGCTACGTGTTATTGAAGGTGAATCCCCTTCCATCATGTTAAACAACCACTGAATCTCGCTGTTTAGATAAAAATATATTTTTTGTGCCTGTCACAATAATGTTAATTTAACAAGACTTTGAACTGCACTGTTCCGGCTTGTAAACTGTAATGAGTTAACGTTATAAAGCTACAGCTGGAACTTTACACGACGTCAGTGATCATAGTTCCTCTAATATTAAATCTGAATGCAAAATACATACCTTTGATATAGTTCTGTTATCGGACAGCATATAATCTGCTGAATGAATGTCAAAGCAATGTGGTCACAATCATATCTTAACAGAAAATACACAACAAAACTGACCGGAAACTTCTGTCCTCCGGAGTGCGGAGTGTGTTAGTGGAGTCGTAGTCGAACAACACCAGTTTCCTTGTGACGTACACGGACGTTTTTGCTGCTTTCATTTTTGTGAAGTTCTCCTCAGATTTATTAGGAATCACATCATGCACAGATTTCAACTGTTTTGAAAATATTTTGTTCGATTTTATTTGAATTTTTATGTCTAATTTAAATTTTAATGTCTTGAATATTATAAATTCAAGCTAAATTTAGCATACATGTTTAATAATGTTTTCATTTTAAAGGTAGAAGTTCGAGTTTAAAAATTAAGAAAGCTGTAAAATGTGTTAATATTAGTAAACATGTTTTACTAATGTACTAATCCATGTTTTTATTTAACATTTAATAGTCTTTACAAAAAACCCCTGGTGGTGGTATTTGTAAATCCTTAAAACTAACGAAAATAATATAATACATTTTTATAAATAATAAAAGAGGTGACTGCAAGAAAAATTTTAGACCATGTAGGCCTATGGTTCCTTTCTGACAACAAGCACTTGAGTTGAATGCGACAAGCTCGTAATCACGACTTCAGAAGTGGGAAGAAGGAAATTTCCAATAGCACGTGAAGGCAGCCCATAGACACAGACAAGGCATCTTGGCACTGTCACTGTGTCAGAAATTATGCTTCACGTGCTATCAGAAACTTCCCACTTCTTAAATTGAGATTATTTTGTCGCATTCAAATGCTTTGTTGTACTAAACTAAAGGACACAGGTTTATTCTTCCCTATTGGGAAATCTTATTAAAAGCAAAATGGTATTTAGCGTCCCATATTTATTGACAACCTTTTAAACATTCCCCATGCTATCTGACCTAAGTCAGCACGCTGACTATTCTGGAATTTTTGGTCAAATACAGGCTATTCGCGGTGTATAATATACAATAAACAATATGCTTCAAATGATAGGCTAATACAGGCCCACAATAAATGAACATTTATAAATATGAAAACCTATAAATAGTATACATTATATACTAAATATTACATATATCACCGGCATCTGCACATTTGCTGAGGGGCATGCAAGATCAATAAATAAATGAATAATAATAAAAAATTGCAACTTTTTTTCATTGTCTTGACCTATACAACATCATTCAAGACACCAACATTTTAGATACCTGTGAAAAGAGTCTCGATCCAATTTCGATACCACATCAAAAAAAGACTAACTATGAAGTTCAAACATTACTAAAAACAAGTAAAGAGTAGGCTAAGTAATTAAATAAGAACACATAAAAAAATGACATTCAATAGCAGAAATAAATACAATATACGAAGATGAAACAAATTAAATAAACAGGGCTTTAAGATTTTTAGGTATGTCCAACAGTTTATTAGTTTTACTAATATTATTCATAGAAAAATCAATACATAGTCTTCACCAAATATCTTATTAAAGATTAATCCTTGTTAAAGCTACAAAAGTTATTCAGTCAAGATCAGTGAGTGATTCTCTCTTTAAGACCTAATGCACGGATCTGATGCTGCCTTCATATCGGAATTATCGTAAATACGAGTTTCTTAGTTAAAATTGGACATGAAAGCCTCTCAAGTCATATTTACCACTGGGAAGTTCGGGGATAATTTTGATACCCAAGTTCCCAAGATGGGCGGGCCACAAACTTCAAACAGGGTGGAGGGGAGAACGATTGCTGCTGTGATATTCTTTATTCGTTTTTTCCCCACAAACGCTACATCGCCTAGTCTTGTTGTTAAAGTAGTGCATATGATTATTACAGATTAAAATAAAATTGCCTTTACTAACAAACTTACTAATACAAAGGAAAAAGTAGCCTATGGACTTATTAATTGCAAAAAGGTTTCTATGAGTTTTGTCTGAAAAAACAAAAGGACAGTAAGATTTTTATTGTCACCAAGCAACAATATTCTAAATATAATCGACTAATAATAATTTTAGTATTCTTGTTAATACATTTTATATCAGTAAAAACTAAAAGCCACAAGCAATTTACAGTATTTAAAGATATTTAGTTAATCATTTCATAAGTTATTTTCAGGAGGGTTTTTTTATGTCTTCATGTCATATATCAGATAAGTCATAAAGGAAACTTCACTTGGGATGCTGTTGCTCTTGAGTAGTTGTTTGTTCTTTTTCAGCAATCTTCTTCCAGCAGGGTAGTTGTTTTGCTCGAGACAAGTAAAACACAGGCCCGATACAGACCCCAAGACTGGGAAAAGCATTCATCAGATTCAAGAACAAACAGTGTGAGTCACTAACTTCTTTATCTCCAACCTTAAGTGTGAGCACGTAAGGGGCTATAGCCAGGAGAGGTGCGTAGATTACAGCCGTTGGCATTAGGATCAATAAGGTGTTCTTAAGTGCTCTGTTTTTTGTGGGTGAGCCACCTCTTCCACCAGTTTGCCCTTCACATGGACCTTTTTTGGAGAGTGCACACACAATGCCCATTAGACATGCAAGCATTATCAGTAAGAAAACATCAAGGATGATTGACAAGTACAGAGCTATTTTAGGGAGCCTTTCTTGGGTAGGTAATAACTGCACTGCCTAAAGTTAAGATCCAGATAACAGCCGAGCAGAAAACACGATGCTCCCATTTACTCCCTAGTTTCATGTAGAGGACCGCATGTGCTGCGGCCAAGTAGCGCTCCACACACATACTGGTCAAGAGGAGAGGACAGCCGATTAGGTTGAGGACAGAGATGGCCTCAGAAATGAAGAGAAGCGTTGCAGTGGGTTGACTCAGAGAAATGTACATATAAAGAGGAAGACTGATGCAGTAGAGTATGTTCAGCACGGCAAGATTGAGCCCCGAAACTTCAGAAGGTGACAAAGCTTTCTCACCCCTCACCAGAAGCCATAGTAGAGCCAAATTAGTTGGGAGACCCACCACGAGACTTACGATTTCCAGTGGCAAGCGAACACAGGAATAATCTTTTTCATTGCACTTATCCACAATGGCAAGAAACAACAACGGAAAATTGCTTGTATTACTGTAGATTGTGTGTGTATTGGTTTCATTTGATATGATATTTGTCATGTTGATTGAGCACTGTAGAGAAACACACAAAAAAGCTTGAATTACAAAAAATAGCTGCAAAAATGGATTTAAACTCTCATCTAAAAACAGTAATATTGTTACAATTTAAAATAACTGTTTTAAATTTTAATATATTTTAAAATGTACTCAGTATCACATGATCCTTCAGAGATCATTCTAAACAATCTAATTAAATAAATTTAATGCATCCTTCCTGAATAAAAGTAATGATTTCTTTCATAAAAAATCTTACTTAACCCACGTTTCTGAATGTCTATAGACACACACTCAAATAATAAATATATATTTAAATGTATAAACAAGATCAAATAAAACAAGTTGTGAAAGTTTTACTGAAAATGTATAATATATAAACTGACCTTTTCAGGCTATGAGATAAATTGTATTGTCCGCTGTCCTTCTCTCTTCTTGACAGATCTTAAATATATCAGTTCTTGTTCTGTCAATCTAATTTAAATACATTAATTTGAATGTCTGTGCTGGTTCATTGAGCGCGTTTTGTCTACAACCCAATGAAAATGAGAGATTTTTTTTTTCTCCACATCTTTTCTGGTTTCGAAAAAACACTTTAGCAAATTTTACCCAAATCGACGAGGGCATCTGGACTCAATTAAAGGCAAAAGGAAAACAGATCTACCCAACAGTTTATTACAAATGAATCAGTGCATTTAAAGTGCAAATTTTACAGATAGATTTTAAGTTAACAAATGTATAAACTCTAATCAAGAGTACATACAGCTTCATTACAACACATTATGAATATGATATTATGAAAATGTGTGGTAGTTGGCCACCACAAGCAAAATACTATGTGCAAAACAAAAAGATTTTGCTCTTATTTTCTAACAATATCATCAAAACGTCAATTTACAGTTTGGTTAAATTAGGAATAGTGCTATCAGTTGTCAGATTTGACAAGAATAACCAGGTCAAGATATATTTACAATATAGCATATATATTAAAAGATATCATCAACATTAAAAATATCAAAGTGCTTCTGGTTATGCTGACCAGTTAAATCTGTGCAGTGTTGTTTGTATTGTCTTGGCCACATTCAGTGCTGCTGATGAGAAAGTCGACTAATGTTTGCATGTCTATGGGTGGGTGACGGAAGGAGCGTGTGGGGTCTTGTTTTTGGGAGGTGTAGAAATCTGTACGTAAACCGGAGTGGTAGAAGAAGTGGAGGGGTTTGGCTCAGTTTGAACCCTCTGGAACACAAGGGCTGGGTAGATTTGGCTGTTGGCGTGGTATGTAGGGTATGTGGTGTGGGGGCTTCTCAGCAGACTCTCTTGACTCCTGTGTAGAAAGAAAGAGAATTTAGTGATGTACAAAATCATAGAAACTGAAGCACTTCTTATTGGTCTTATGGCTTTACACATCCTCCCAAATATTACATAATAGTAGAAAATGTGGTTGTAGCGAGTGGGCAATGGTTGTGGCTTTCAATACACGTAAGAGGCCTATTAATATACAGGCATGACAAGGAGGGAGGCTATGTTGTAAGTGTAGAGCACTGATGGGCAGTAACACGTTACGCGTTACTGTAATCCAATTACTTTTTTCAAGTAATGAGTAAAGTAAGGGATTACAATTGCAAAAACAGTAATTAGATTGGCTACTGTTACTTCCCCGTAAGCAGGCTGCGTTACTGCGTTAGTTAACCGTCATTTTGTTTCGTGAGACTGTCTCGTGCCATGAGTCGTGCGTGAGTGACAATGACGTGCCGCGACGTCAGTGGTAAACACCGAAATGTGTAGTGTTTAACAAGAGACAACACAGAGCGTGGGAGAGAGACACGCATTTGATTGGTCTCACACGCCACACCCCCGATTTCTCACGCTGAAGTGTCAACCCGGTCGGTCAAATGCCTGAAAGATGAGTTTATACGACTAGTTATACCGCAAATTAGTTAAAATCTCCCGTAATCTAGAGTGAGCGTGCATGCGAGACAGAGACCGCGTAGCGGGGGTGCACGGCAGAGAGGGAGAGCGAGCGAGAGACCTTGCGTGTGCTAGAGCATCCTGATCTAGAAACAGGACCCCGAATAGGTTTAAATGTTTAACAATGTTCTTCAAGTCTGAGACTGTTGCATTTAATTTAATTTTTGCTTGATGCAATGTGCATAAAGTTAAAATATTGAAACTAATAAAACAAGTTTAAAAAAAGAGAGTGTTTCATTTGATTAAATTTTAGATGATGGAATATGCAGAAAGAATAGAGCTAGGCTGAAAGTTCTATTGCTTTATAGCGTATTCAGGTCGTGCATCATGTTTTTGAAAAGTAACTTAGTAAAGTAACTAGTAAAGTAAATAATTACTTTTGAAAATAAGTAATCAGTAAAGTAACTGGATTACTTTCTTGGAGAAGTAATCAGTATTCAGTAACTAATTACTGTTTCCAAGTAACTTGACCCAGAAATCAGCTAAATAAACAAATATTTTTTACAATGATTTTCCTTACCTCTCATACCCTCTGTTCTCATAGGCTCTGATGACCTCGGAATAAACAGGACTTCCAGGAGGCAGTGGTCGGTCAAGACGCTGGGACAGGCTGAAAAGTTTAGGCGGAGGGAATGCCTCCCAGTCTAGCTGCTCTCTCTCCAACCAGGACGGGCTCCTCCGAGTCCTAGAGCTCCGTGTTTCTCTTCTCCTGAAGGTGAACAAAGACAGTGCCAAGTTCTGCCAACACATTTAGTATTATTGTGTAAAAAAATAATAATTGTGCATCATTCTAACTTTAAAACACAGTATCTCCCGGCCTTAAACCCAGACTAAAATTATTTTAACTGAAAGCAACTTGCATTGACAAATGTGGCCCTGGATCACAAACCCAGTCACAAGTCGCACGGGTATATTTGTGGCAAAAGCCAACAATACATTGTATAAGTCAAAATTATTGATTTTTCTTTTATGCCAAAAATCATTAGGATATTAAAGTAACACTAAGTAGTTTTTCAACCTTCATTATATATTTCCAAGACCCTTGTGATGGTACATCGACTTAAAGGGACACTCCACCCATTTGCATTAAGCTTTCCATTGTTAGAAACCCAGTCATACTATTGAATGGTCGTGCAACACTCTCTCATTTTCCCCTGAGACGAGAGAAATCCACTATTTACCTTTTTCACTTCCTCCTACAATGACGCAAAAATCATCATTTTACGTCATTGTAGGAGGAAGTGTAAGAGGGGGGAATTTCTGTAAAGACTACAAGCACCATTTCAAACCCGCCCATAGGGGGTTGGACCTAATGCACTAAAAGACCTATCACAGATCATTGGGTGGGACTTCACTTGCAGATACTGAAATCAATATCAGCCATCTTGTTTATAAGCTAAGCTAACAAGCGCTGTGGAGATAGGAAGTTACGACAATGACGGAATAAACTAAACATAATATGGAAGAAGAGGATTTTGAAATTCTGCTGCTCGAATCCGATGTTCGTGGCTATCTTTACGAGCCGCAGTATAGTGAAGAGCAGCTGAGGCTGATGGAGGAACAGGAGGCGGCTGCCTGTCGCGGACTGAGCCCGGACTGGCTCGAGCTGAGGCGGACTGCTGGTGCCTGTGCTGTCGCTGTGCGCTTCGGACACAGATAGAGTCCGTCTGCTCTGCTGCAGAGAATTTCAACGATGGCAATTTCTCCTGGACAAAATTTCTAAATCAGACGAGCACACGGACGTTTGTGTTGTGATGTGAACCGTCCTAGTTTCGCACCGCATATGTTCTGACTGAACATCCAGGTATCATGCAATAATTCACCATATAGAAAGAAATACAAACGAGGAGTAATTCGCTAATGAGTTTGCCAATGTAACGGGTTCGTTGTTGTGGTAAGAGGAGGCGGGAACCGGCGAACATTTAAACATTTTAATAGTCAAATAAACAAATACAAAACAAAAGTTTAAGCCAGCTGGCCACACACAACAGAAACAAAACATAACATAACATCAGGCCTGTTCCTTTTATGCCTCCGCTCCTCCGTGAGAGATATAAGACCGCTGCGTCTCACAGGTGTCATTCATTATGACTCGCGCCGTCCTCTCACGTCCCTCGCCCTCGTCCTGCTCGCCACAGCCAACTAACTAGACATTTTGTGTGAAATGAATTTCAAACTCTTTTGGCAGCTAACGTTAGCCTTGTAGACGGAAGAGTGATTTCTCTGATGTTTGCGCTGTTCTGGATTAATGGGAGTGGCTTGAGGAGCTGTGCAATGTGGTGCATTGTGGGAGTTGTTGTCTTACATACAAATGCGCCCTTCAGTTATTTTCTGTCTTTTCT
This sequence comes from Chrosomus eos, assembly GCA_036326025.1. NCBI lineage: Eukaryota > Metazoa > Chordata > Actinopteri > Cypriniformes > Leuciscidae > Chrosomus > Chrosomus eos. The sequence goes on along the minus strand of CM070824.1, from coordinate 35,394,215 downwards.
TGGTCAAGATGGCACCAAATTCAAAATTTCTTTTACATTTCGACTACATATATGACCCACTTTCAATAAAGATTAATGTTGAAATGGGTGGAATGACCCTTTAAAATAAGTTAAATGACACGTCTGCCATAGCCTGACGTGGTCTGTATCGCATTTACTGGCACTATGTAACTTCGGGTTTCGGGTAGGAACCCGTGCACCAAAAAGAACTACAAAACTCGACTGCTTTACGTCAAGCGCTACAATAGTCATTATTTCGTTTTTCTTCATTTCTGATGTCGCAATACATCATCCTTTCATGAAATCATGTAACATACTCTAGCTTGTCTGTGGACATCGTTCATTCTAAAGCCGGTGCTGGATAAACAGCGAGCCTGCGTGCGACGGTAGGCTAAATTATTTACGACAGCGGCAATGGACAATTTCGTTTCCAACCAGTAGGGCGACCGAAGAGGAAAAGTTACTTGGTGTTACTTTAAGTAAAGATTATGTTCCATGAAGATATTTTGTACATTTCTTTCCGTAAATATATAAAACTTTTATTTTTGTGAGTGAATGCTGCACAGTCGCAAACATAAATGGACAACTTTAAAGGCGATTTTCTCAATGTTTCGATCTTTTTGGCACCCTCAGATTCCAGATTTTCAAATAGTTGTATTTCGGCCAAATATTGTCCTATCCTAACAAACCATACATCAATGGAAAGATTATTTATTCAGTTTTGTGACAAGTTTTGTGGTCCAGGGTCACATATCTTATTATGTCAGTGCCCTTGTTTTGTCTTAAGATGCACAATTTTTTTTTTTATAAGGCAAGGCATGTTTATAAAAGCTAATTGTAGTCCTTTTCTTAGAACAAACCATTTGTTGACAAAAACATGTTTGACAACCAGAAAGTGTCCAGATATTTAGTCCTAACTTTGCTTTAATTTAAACGCTAACAAACTTTTTGTAAAATGCTTTATTTTATTTAAAATTTAAGACAAACATATTTAAGATCTTTTTCTATATTTAAAATAAATGCCACTTGATTTGATAATTTAATATGTAATGCAATTATACATTCATCTTTAATTGTAGACAAAGTGTCCTCTCTCTGGGGCTAATAATATATATATATTAGTTTTGTTTATCAAATGACGCAAACTCTGAATCAACATGTACCAATGCTATATTTTCTAAATGTCATAATCATTTGTTAACAAACAAGTATTCATTACTTCAATGAGCTCATTGTATCTGCATTAAATCATTACATTGTTTAAATTAATACATTTTTAGATAACTGTGATTTTTTTATATGTACATTTCTGAAATAAATAAATTAAACAGTTACCTCTGATAACAGATCCCTCAAAATTGTAATTATGGACTTATGCACTTTCTGTAAAGCTGCTTGAAATGATATTTTATTGAAAGACACCACTCTTTTTTTATTTGAATTTTAATTAAAAGAAATGATCTTCAAGGTTATTTTATTTATTAAAGTGACTAACCTGCTTCTGCCCATCCGATGCTTTTCCTTCTTTTTGCTCATGCGCTCTTGACAACAGCAGACGATGAAGCACACAGTCATGATGAAGATGACGACCCCGCTCACTACAGACACCAGTAAAGCAATGCGAAGTCCCTGGTCATTTGGCCGAGGGATACCTGAAAAAAAATTGTGTTGGTTTCAACAGATATGATGGCCAGATATATTAAAACTGAGAGAAACTGTAAATATACTTTAGAAAGAAATGTTCTTACAGATTTTAAATTCAGATATTTGCTTACATTTGGGGGAAATAAAGTTGGCTATGAAAATAATAATTATGCTTTTTTATTAGTATTATTGGGATACATTTCTTTCCATAAAGGGTAATTGAATGGCTGCCCTACTCTCACAGACTGGCAGGTAGCTGCTCCATCGTGGGACGCCTGCATGCAGGATGCATGTGATTTTCTCATGGCCAACCAGCTGGTAGCCCTCCTTACACCAGAACACAAGCATAGAGCCCACAGACACCCCTGTGCCGTGCTCCACGTAGTAGGATCCCCGCCGTGGGGGAAGCACAGAAATGCACACAAGCCCTGTACGAAACACATAGACAGACAGACATGTAGATAGATGAGATGAGAGCAAAGACTTTGAATGTTCTGTGATGTGTTAAACTGTGTACATTGACTGAAATCCTTTCAAATCCTGTTTCTGGATCATAATGAAACCTGTGGACAATGATTGTATCCTTCCAGTTGTTTTAGCATGTAATAGTTTTTTTCTTGCCTCATAGCATTCCTGCAGACATTATTTCCTTTGCAGTGAGACATCTCACCCATTAATTGTATCCTGTGGTGAGCCACAGTGAATTTCATTAATGTGTAAATGTCTGTCTTGTATTGCATGGTGTTCTGTGAGTATTTGTTGCGTTGAAATCAGTGCCAAGCATATCAGTGACTGTCTTCCCTACCCAGCCACTTGTCCCATGATCCCAGCTCACTATCAAAATACTCCCTCCAGTTTCTCCATGTTTCCGGAGAAGCAACTGATTAAATAAAGATAAGGCCCTTTATCAAATATTAATAATTCCACACAGTTTTCCTATTATTAAAAACCTTTGAAAGTATGATGGCACTTAGGCCATCCGCTGACATGTCAGAGTTCTTTGACACAGGTCAGGAGAAATTTTATATTAAGTTGCTAAAAGTCCATCTAGCCCAATTCTGTCGTCCATATTCTGTCTGTCAATCCATTCATCTGTATCTGTCTACCATTTATTTATGTCTCTATTTAATATTCATCCATCTGTATCATCTGTCTACCCTTATGAAAATAAGTTTATTCAAGTGTGCGATTAGTATACTTCTTTTAAACTAAAAAAATAAGAAAGTATATACTTTCAGTCTACTTGTTATGTACTTCTCAGAAATATAACGTAACATTTGCATACTTGAACATTGAATAATTACATAATAAGTCTATTCTATTTTATAATTAAGTATTTTTGGCCTATTGTACTAAATCTATTGATCGAGATACTTAAAAGTATAATGAAGTATTGTTTTAACTTGGCTTAGTTGTGTTTACTCTTGATTGAGTCGGTTATTAAACACTTTTTCACAATCTAAAATGCTGGGTTGTTTAACCCAATCTGGGTCAATATGACAAACCCAAATGTTGGGTTAAAAGTAATGTAAAAATTTATCCCAACGCTTGGTTTTTTTTGTCCATATTTGGCCTCAAGTTTTGGTTTAAAACAACTCAGCAATTTTTTAGAGTGCATATAGTTTTATTAATATATTCACATCTTTTGAAAGTGTACAGAATTTTCGGATCAAAACACAGGTGAAGAAAAGAAAAAAGTGATAGAAGATAATACGCACATGTAAAATAACGCGATATCAAACATTAAACAACATATATGTTCAAAACTGCCTAAAGTTACCGAATGAAGGTCGACAAGGGAAGGGTAACCGACTGTGAAGCTTTGGAGGTGTTGATGGAATCTACTCCATCTATGTTTTGATCATCGTTCTGATTCCCATCCGGACGTAGTCTTTGACAAAAATGAGATTTTCTCCTCTTTTTGTTTAAAATGTTGCTTTTTTTAATGAAACTTACCCACATTCAAGTTGTGGGTAAAATATAAAAAAGTTAATAAAAAAGAATGCATGAAGCTAGAATAAAATGTTGTTAAAATAGAAAGAGTTAAAAGAGTTAAAGGCACATTTCAAGTATAAACAAATAATACCTAATAATATAAATAGTACTGTAAAAAAGTTATTGCTAGTTTAGCTTAATAAAGTAACCTGGTTGCCTTAAAATTTTGAGTTCATTGAAATAAAAAATTTGAGTTAATACAATGAAGAAGATTGGTTTAATAAATAGAAACTCAAAATATTATGTTGTCTGAACCACATTAATTAATGTTTATCTATCTATCTATCTATCTATCTATCTATCTATCTATCTATCCATCCATCCATCCATCCATCCATCCATCCATCCATCCATCCATCCATCATCCATCCATCCATCCATCCATCCATCCACCATCCATCCATCCATCCATCCATCCATCCATCCATCCATCATCCATCCATCATCCAATCCATCCAGTCAGTCAGTCATTGTTCTACCTTGTTGCTGGGTGGATCTGTAGGTTCAGTCTGATGTTCTGGATTGATTGATTGCTCATCAGTGGTTGGATCAGAGGTGGTCATGAGCAGATTGGGTCTCACTGAGGCTGCATGAATAACACAATCAGTCCACACACAACCCACAAGTTTGTGTAGCTCCACACACCATGTACTGGATCATAACAATTTATATTGGTCACACAAGTCAAGAGTAGCGTCAGTTCTGGCAGGTCACGTTAGCCAAGCTCGCCCATCACAGCATTCATAAGCTCCTTCAGTATTATCAACAGCTATCGCGTTTCTCAGGAGCTAATTACCCTCCTCCATCCCCAGCTCCTCCTCTTGTCAGTCCGGATTTGGCATTCTGATTCCCCTTTGAATCAGACTAAATCCTCGAATTATGTTGTACATTAAATTTTTTGAATGCATATTATCTGAAATACATTAATGTTGGCTCTGTTCTGTTTACCCTAAGGGGGTGGGGGTTATTGCTGCTCCTTTTCTGCTCTTATGTTAGGCTGCATGGATGCCAAGGGAGTTCTTGCCCAGAACAGAACCATACCGCCAATTCAAACTGTATGCTAATTGTCAATCGTATTTGACGATAGTGGTCCTGACAGGATGTCTATCTATCTATCTATCTATCTATCTATCTATCTATCTATCTATCTATCTATCTATCTATCTATCTGTCTGTCTGTCGTCCGTCCGTCCGTCCGTCCGTCCGTCCGTCCGTCCGTCCGTCCGTCCGTCCGTCCGTCCGTCCGTCCGTCCGTCCGTCCGTCCGTCCGTCCGTCCGTCCGTCCGTCCGTCCGTCCGTCCGTCCGTCCGTCCGTCCGTCCGTCCGTCCGTCCGTCCGTCCGTCCGTCCGTCTGCACTGTTAACAATTTTCTTGTATTTTTACAGTACAGTACTGGCAGCAAGGTTGCCAGCAAGGTACTGTAATTCGATTTACAGTAACTGTACTGTAATTCAATTTACAGTACACACAAACAGTACTGTAAACTACAAAACAGTATTGTACTGTATTTTTACTGTATTTTGTCTGCTTCTGTTGTAATTATACGGTATTGTACTGTAATATCTATATTGATACATTATTGCAAAACATCGTAATTTTCAAATTACTAATATTACAGTATATAAATCTATAGGTAATAATATTATAATGCAACTTCAGAATAACTGCAAATCAAAAGACAATCCAAACAATGTTCTTGTCAAAAAAAAATATTTATTGATCAATTACACTATTAAAACCATTTAAGAACATTGCATGTCCAGTGCAACAGCAGTTTACAGGTATAAAAAGATTTTAAATGGATAGTTAAAGAAGATATTTTGAAGAATGTTGGTAATCAAAAAGTTGAAAGTAGCCATTGACTTCCACAGTAGGAAAAAAATACTATGGAAGTCAACGACTACCATCAACTGTTTGATTACCAACATTCTTCAAAATATCTTCTTTTGTGTTCAGAAGAAAGAAACTCATACAGGTTTGAACAACATGAGGGTGAGTAAGTAACTTCAGGATTGGTGTAGACAAATCATTTACAAGTAAATAACTAGAACAAGTGTCCCCCTAACACGTGTTTCTCAATCCTGCGGCTGAAGGACCCCCAACACTGCACTCCACCTGGATGCTGTCATGATTGAATGTCCTAAAAATGAAAGAACACAATGTTAATTACCTACAATGTTTTATTCTGAAAACAAAACCTTATGTCAATAAACTCCATGGATGACTTCACTCCATTCTTAATGGTACAATTTACATATTATTGTTTGTACATATTAATCGAGTATGCATGTGCAGTGAATAAAAATACTTACAGTATGTTGGTACAGCTGTGTGTGTGTGTGTGTGTGTGTGTGTGTGTGTGTGTGTGTGTGTGTGTGTGTGTGTGTGTGTGTGTGTGTGTGTGTGTGTGTGTGTGTGTGTGTGTATGCAGGTGAGTTTTTGTTTGTGCAAGTAATTGTAGCCGTACAAACATCTGTTTATGTACGTGTATGTTTGAGAGTGTATGATTATGTTTGTGTGTCTGTGAATGTGTGATTGAGTGGGTGTATGATTGAGAATATCAGTGTGTAGCTGTACAAACATCTGTGAGTATGATACTGTATATATGTATGTGTGTGAGTGCCTGTGAAAGTGTGAATGAGTATGTATAAGTGTGAGAGTGTTTGTACAGTATGTATGTGTGTTTGTGTGAGTATGTGTCTGTGAGAGTGTCTGAGTTTGTGTAAGTGAGTGTAGAAAGTGTGTGAGTATGTATGTGAGTGTGTGCCTGTGTGTATGAGTGTGAATATTAATATGTATGGGTATGTGTGAGAGAATGTGTGTGTGTCTACGTAAATAATAAATTGAAGGGAAAAACCACATACTTACCAAGCATAATGAGTCCGGGTGTGTTTGGTATCACCTGCTGTGCCTCAATGTCTGCCTGGGTTGCAGTGACCTAAACATATTAAAACAACATGAAGCAATGTACAGAATATGAAGCAACTAAATAAAACATGAGTATAACGAGTATAACTTGTCAAATATTGTCAGTGTAATTTTTCTCTCTAAAAATACTTTTCCACTGCATATTTTTTAATTATTTGAATTTTCCATCTTAATAAAAATGTCTAGAATATTGTCATTGCACAAAAGTACAAACTTTTTCATGGAACTATAGGAAAAATAAACAATAGATGTGTTTTAGATAGAGCAATACTTACATACTTAAGAGAGAGTTTGAGAAACTGCATGACTTGCAACTGTAGCTGGACATGGACTTGGCTGGGATTTTGAGGTGGTACTGGAACCTTGGACTGATGACCAAAACTGAAAAAGACATGACACAAAAACACATTATGACAAAATCTGTTAGCGACAGCACCAAAGATGAGCAGGCAGACAGGGGAAGAGAGAAAATTCTGTAGAAATAACAAAAACAGCCACAAAAAAAAGTTATCTTTAGATTTTTTTTTAAGTTTAAAACATTGTATTTACATGGCTAATACTTACATAAAACTCCTTCCCATGCTGCAAATTGTCCCACACTGTAGAGCTGTAAGAAATCAAAATAAATATTATTTAGTAAACGGTTATGTGTTTCTTGTTGTGGAAATATCTCATAAATCTGCTTACAATACATCTAAGTTAGGTTAATAAAACATAAGCTTCACTTGACCTCTCTAAATATTCTAACTTGAATTTTTGTCATGCATTTTACTTGTCTTTGTTGCCTAATATATCATTAATTATTATAATTATTATAATAATCATTATAACTGGGTCTCCCGCCTAAATAGAAATGAAGTAAAAGGCTAAACTGGTACCAATAGCCAATCTCTCTAAGCCCAAATAAATCACCCATTTTGCGTTGCAAAGGAAAGTGCAGTATTTTTAAGCCTTATTTTCACGCGTCTTATTTTGTGTCTAAATTACTTATTTAATTTGGTCCAGTATTGATCATAAAATCATCAAGTTCGTCATTCGGGAAACGGACTGCAAATATAGCAGTTTGAGCAAAATGTATACGTTAGCTATGTCTCTTAAAAGTGCTTGTTTTTACCACTGACAGGCTCGCCTCGGGTGTTGAAAGAGCAGATAACGTTAATGCAACCGTCGCTGGCTAAACTTCCACTGTCATTTCACATTAAAAGCTATGTAGGCTACACACTATAGCGTAATCCTAAAACCTTATTATAAAATTCAAAATTAACTTACCAAATTTGCAGATATCCGCAGAGTGTGATATCCGCGCAGAGTGAGTGAACTGCCAGTTGTGCTCTGACGTCCGTCAAGCGGTGCGCGCGCTCTCTGTTTACAGCAACCCTGTATTTTTGCCTGGCATATTACAGCCAGGTTACAGCTAGGTTACAGCAACACTAAAATGTACTGTAAAATGTTCCCGCTCAAACAAAATTACCCAGAATGCAATGCAAATTACAGTATTTTACTGTAATATAGAAATGCAGTATTGTACTGTAGGTTTTTACAGTACTGTGCTGCTAAATCTACAGCGAAAGTTAACAGTGTGTCTGTCAATTGTTCTTACCTGTGTTGTTGCTGGGTGGATCTGTAGGTTCAGTCTGATGTTCTGGATTGATTGATTGCTCATCAGTGGTTGGATCAGAGGTGGTCATGAGCAGATTGGGTCTTACTGAGGCTGCATGAATAACACAATCAGTCCACACACAACCCACAAGTTTTTGTAGCTCCACACACCATGTATATCAGAACAATTTATATTGGTCACACAAGTCAAGAGTAGCGTCAGTTCTGACATATCAAGTTAGCAAAGCTTGCATCAGCTGACTCTCAGCTGATCCACGTCGTCTACTAGGAATTTGACGCCCATCACAGCATTCATAAGCTCCTTCAGTATTATCAACAGCTATCACGTTTCTCAGGAGCTAATTACCCTCCTCCATCCCCAGCTCCTCCTCTTGTCAGTCGGGATTTAGCATTCTGATTCCACTTTGAATGGGACTAAATTCTCGAATTATGTTGTACATTAATTTTTTTGAATGAATGTTATCTGCAATACATTCATATTGGTTCTGTTCTGTTTACCCTAAGGGGGGTTATTGCTGCTCTCTCTGCTCTTATCTAGGCTAGGCTGTATGGATGCGGAGGGAGTTCTCGCCCAGATCAGAACCATACCGCCAATCCAAACTGTATGCTAATTGCCAGTCGTATTTGACGATAGTGGTCCTGACAGAATGTCTGTCTGTCTGTCTGTCTGTCAATTGTTCTTACCTGTGTTGTTGCTGGGTGGATCTGTAGGTTCAGTCTGATGTTCTGGATTGCTTGATTGCTCATCAGTGGTTGGATCAGAGGTGGTCATGAGCAGATTGGGTCTCACCGAGGTTCCGTGAGTGTAGGAAAACCACACTGTCAATCCACACACAACCCACAACAAAGACCACACTGAAGTCATGATCAAAGGCCCCCAGGGGCCGCAGCACAAAGAGTAGATCTGTCCTGAGGTGATCACAATACTCAGTGTAGCACACTAAACATCACTGATTATAATCCATTCATAGTGCCAGGTGAAGGAATACCACAAATAGCTTTTTTCCTAAAGGTGTCTGTGAATATCCAAGCTCATCCAAGCTTAGTTCATCCAAGCTTATGCCCATAGCTCCTAAAAATGGCAGCTCCTTCTCTGTTTCTCCTGCTGTATTAAGCATAGGCTTCCTTGTGTGTGTAAACAGCATCTGCTCTGCCTCTCCGCTCACTGCTGCTGTTATACAGCATACAGTGAGGCAGTCAAGGGTCTTACATAACATGAAGTGCACGTGTGGATGTAATTTTGTGCACTCTTAAATCCCCGATCTCATCTCTCCAGTAACTCGTGCACGCTCTCTCTCTCTCTCTCTCTCTCTCTCTCTCTCTCTCTCTCTCTCTCTCTCTCTCTCTCTCTCTCTCTCTCTCTCTCTCTCTTCTCTCTCCTCTCTCTCTCTCTCTCTCTCTCTCTCTCTCTCTCTCTCTCTCTCTCTCTCTCTCTCTCTCTCTCGGGACACTCGAGGGTGAATCAGGGCATGTGGCTATGTGCATGTGAGCCTCTGTCCCATATGAGAGAGTGAAAAGAGAGCCACAATCTGCAGGCACACGTCATATTATATATTTTATACTCAAATCAACATGTTGACTTATAATGCCTCACAATTTCTTGAGCCCCCCAAAGCAGAATAAATGTGTGTGTAAACAGAGCGTGATGCAGATGGTGTTTATATGGCACGTGGACCCAACACCAGTACGGTTGAATGAATTCTGTTCACTTGGATGAGCACAGTGGGTTTCAATCTCAGTGCAGAGAGCCTGTTAGACTGCGTGGGAAGTGTAAGAAGGATGCTATAGGGAGGTTTCCTCATTGCATAACACTGAAACTGTGGTAACAGTGTCAAGATTTATATATATCAGTATTTAAGGATATTCAATGCAGCTCCGTTCACTTTTTTCCCCATCTGGTCTGTCTTCCTGTAGAATAACTTATGAATGTTTGATAAATCACAGGGCAGCCACAGGATGTGTAGACACAATCAAATAACAGCTTACGATGTTTCCAGCTGCATTTTATACATTTTTTATGTATTGGAACACTAATTTTTTTTACTTGTTTGTTGATGAATGCTGGCTTTCCCACATGTCAGATGTCCTAATAGTTAATTTATGACTGGCCATGGATGTCAAATAATTACTAAGCATCTGCCCTATTAATCCTTTAAGCTTTAAGATGCTTCCATGCATTACATTTTTTGGTGAAATAGGATTCAAATCTTGTAAAGATGCTTATCTGGCTTAAGAGATACTTTAATATTTTTTTGATATCCAGACATTATGAAAAGAAGGAACTATAGTCATAGGCATATATCAAGGAAGATTTGTTTAAAACAATTGCTAGGATTTATACTTAAGACACTTTTTCTACTCTTCACACAGTTGTTCTCCTTACCTACTTTCAGTTTGGCACAGCAGTTAATTTTTACATTTAAAATACTCAAAGTACTAAATCACTGACAGTACTAGATTAACATTTGACACCAGTGGCACCCAGAGGTGGACAGTATAAGTACGTTTACTTGAGTACTGTACTTAAGTACACCTTTTGAGTATCGGTCCTTTACTTGAGTATAATTGTTTTCTGGAAACTTTTACCTTTAACCTTGAAAGACAAATATCGTACTTTTTCACTACATTTCTGTCAAGGTCCTTGATTAGTAAGTATTAACGTCAGTCAGGGGATGATTTTGGTTGCAGGGGTTGGATTTTGGTTGGAAATAAAAGGTCAGAACCCGACTGATGTTGGTTTTCCCAATTTTTCTTTTCAAACACAATATAATGTCTGTCCAACGTACGTCAATCTGACGTTGGATTCTGACATCAACCTGATTTTCATTTTCAGCGTTGGGTTTGGTCTTCTAAATGCGAATTTTGTCATTGCTTTGGAGCACATAAAAGTAAGGCTAACATATTCATACTAAAAGCCAAAAAAACTTTTCATAGAGGCTTTAAATAGGGTAGGCTACTATTTGAGGGAACAGCCATTTGGGTGTCCGAAACCATTAGGGCGTTATTGAGTGCACTTATTCAATCCCATTACTGGGTTTTGATATGAGGGTGGCCTATAGGTCCGATTTCGGACATGACCAATATCTGATTAACGTGAATATTATTATTAGTCTTCTTGACTAGATATCATCCTTTTATTTTTATCTTACAGGATTTCAACGGGGTCCTGTTAGTAAACTTCACAGTAAAGCCAGAGATTTTTCTAAAATGTATTTATTTATTTATTATTATAAAATGTAGATTTGTAGGTTTAAAAAACTGGGAAATTGATGTAATATTGGTATTGTCGCGTTTAAACCACGGACAAAAGACTACATTTCCCAGCAACGCGTGGGAGAGAAGGAAATGCAATTGAATTTTCACTTTAGAGAGACACACACCCATAACTAACATACAGCGGCAACAGTTTGAGAACTATTGGACAAATGCGATCACTTTATACAGTTAAACAAACAAACAGCTGACATTTTGGGCGTCATTTCGTAAGTTTCGCGTTTAAATGCAGATATATTTTCTAAGTGTTCAAATGTTTGCCATGCGCTTAACATTCTTAATCGTAGTATGGTTTTCATGAATGCAAATACGTTCAAATTCAGAATTATAGATCGGCTGCTAATAGTTTTTCGTATAGGGAATGCGGAGGTACGTCACGCCGTGTTGCATTATGGGACGTGGCCGCCATCTTTACAGGCACGATCTCTGTTTACCTTCGGTATAATAGTGGGTGTTTGGCTAAATCGAGGTAAAATTGACGAAGAACGGAAGAAATGGAGATGTTTAAAGAAAAAGAGAAGGGGCCCTACTGGGATAAACTAAATGCCACTGTCAAAAAAACTATTTGGACAAACTATCCGCGATAAAAAACGTTGATACATCTGATTTAGTGTTGGTGTTCGAAGCCTATGCTAAGTTGATTACTATTGTACATAAAGTTCAAGCTATTTTACCTGAAAAGCTGCTCTCGTAGTTAATGTTAGCTTGCTATTTTCAGCATATGTTAAGTTTTCATAGGTTGTGCAAGAAAAAAAAAATGTACATTACTTTATAATGCCACAAGATGTGGTAACTTGTTAAGTACAACTGTGCCTTATTGTCAACATTTAATGTTGACACGTGTAAAAATGAGAGTATTTGGTCGTTTATTTTAAACGTTTGATGTATATTTGCCCATTGTTATGTGTACTTAAAGGGTCTTTGTGGTTGCAATCAGTCCAGAAACAGAGAAGTCACTTAGCAGCTAATGTATTTATTAAGCAGATATATAAAATCATGATTCACAGACATTTTTTAAAAAGGCATGTAAAAAGATGTACAGAACATCAAAGCAAATTGTTAATTGAAAATAAATATAATTTGACTCATGCAATGTGTCCTGGCTTTATCATCAGCTGCTAACATTAACCGCAAATTCAACATCATTCATCAACTATCCTCCTAAATTTTAGTCATCTATGAATATACAATACACAACCTCTTGCTTTGTACAACTTTTAACAAACGTAGTATGCAGTGGAGGACAGTGCGTAAGTTTTTCCTCATGATTGCGGCGATCCGGCGTCTTCTCGTCAGCTCCTCGACCTGCTTCCCTTGTTATTTTTTCCGAGAAATAAAGGTGAAAAAAACGTATTCCGTTGTTCAGTTTCCTCCCTGAACGATCGTGTGACCTGCTATGGCAGTTGAACTGAACAACCATATCGACGTTTATTAAAATCTCGACAGAAAATCCAAACACAGCCTCCAACACATGCATTTTAATACAGCGGTATTGGGCGCGATCCTGTAAATATGGCGGCGGACCCATAATGCAACACGGCGTGACGTCATCTCCGCATTCCCTATTATGACGTAATTGTTGTGAGAATCATTTTGTTTAGGCATATGAGATGCAGCCTAATATTGGTCATTTGCAATTCCAGTGCACTCCGCTTGTTTACATGGCCAGTGAATCCTGGCTGGAGTCTTCCCTTCGCCGTTCATCTAAACTCGGGCAGGAAGTGTTGGAAAAGGCAAAAAGACGGTCTGTAAGCAGCTCAAGTGCAAGACCAAGACCATCACCCATGTTCAATCACTATGAGAGGGGCTCAGAAGTGAGTAGACTCAATTCACATTTGTTAGGTCAACTAACTAACTAACTAACTAACTAAAAAGAAAGTGGCACAGACGTTATTTATTTAAATAACTGTGACACTTTCTTTTTGCTCTGTGTTACAGAGAGACATTTCCCATTCAAACTTGGACCATGCTTTTGCTACAATAGTGGAGTACATGTCTGAAACTACAAGACAGTGTCAGGTGGAAAAATGCTTTATTCATTAATTAATTTATTTTAACTGTGTTGAGATATGAATGAGAAGAAACAGCCTGTGTTTCTTAACAGAAGTTTTATAAGACTGCTCACCTGGCTCAGCCCAATGAGCGAGAACACATCTGTCGCTACCATTCACAGCAGATGTTGAGGACTGCAGACCGGAAACAAAATGCTACTGCAGCCATCCAACGAGACATTGTAAGTATTGACCATAGGTATTGACCTTAGCAAAAAAAAAAAAAATAAATTTTTCTTGTCAAGTTGTGTTGATTTTGAGCAGATAGGGAACTAGGGATCATATTTTAACCAGGCTGTATTTGCTCTGCAAATCAACTCTTTAGAGTGGTTCATCTATATATTTTATTGAAGGGTTCATCAGAAGCAGAGGATTTTCTTATTGAAGTGCCTCCAGGAACCTATTCCATCACGGCAGCAATGCAGGACACAAGGCCAGAGACGAAAACTGTCCACATCAACGCAGGAGAAAGCATGAGCCTTATATTCAACCTCTGAACTATAGGTGAAAATGAATGCCTTAATTGAGGACTTGCACTAAAATTTTAAAATGCACTGATTTCTGCTTGAGTGGTCATAAGTGTTATTGCTAATACTCAGGAATATTTATTTATAATTTTTTTTAAGTAATCATGTTTATATTGAGGCACAGAAGCCATAATGAGATTATACAGCAAGACAAAAATTTACATTTCATTTTTATTTTCTTTATACCTCTTACAGATGTTGCATTTTAATAAACGTTTGCATGATTTTACATAATAGTATTTTCTATTCAATTACTACACAGCCATAAGATATTTGAATTAACAACAAATATCATCCCTAAATAAAAAAAAAATCAGCAAAAGCTGACGGGCAATTCTCATAATACTTTGAACTTTCGCTGTGGAACTAGTATCAGTTTATTTGGCCTTGTGCTGATTGCTACAGATAGTGGTGATGGTGATGACTTCGATTCAGTTGATGCAAATATGTCCCTCATATTGACTCCTCGTTTTGGTGATTCACGAACCAGTTTAAATACAGAGCTGTGATTGGTAACCATAGAGTTATCTGTAGAGCTCCCAGAATTCCCAGTGTCTCTTGGCCAAGTATGGGTTACATTTGAACACCTGACAGGTCTTCCTGAAATACCAAGAACACCCAGGCAGTACAAATTAAATTTATTTTGAAAGACAATAAAAAAAATAATTCTGGCACTTGTATTTAGACCAAATGGTTCTAAATTGTATGTCTGCCATACCATTAAAATATTTAGGGTCTTAAGGTTTTTCAAATGTTTGTGAAAGAAGTCTCTTATGCTCACCAAGACTGCATTTATTTGGTCAAAAATACAGCTAAAACAGTAATATTGTGAAATATTATTACAATTTAAAATAACTGTTTTCTGTTTTAATGTCTTTTAAAATGTAATTCCTGTGAAGGCAAAGCTGGATTTTCAGCATCTTTAGTTATCATTGTCACATGATCCTTCAGAAATCATTTTTATATGCTGATTTGGTGCTCAAGAAACATTTCTTATTATTATCACTGTTGAAAAAGGTTGTTGCTTTATGATAAAAAAATATCAGGGCTTAATAGAAATAATTCAAAAGAACTGTAAATGTAAATATTTTGTAAGATTATAAATGTATTTACTGTAACTGTTGATCAATTTATTGCATCCTTTCTGGAAAAAAACAGCAAAAAAAACATACTGACCCCAAATTTTTGAATGGTAGTGTATATGCGCAAATATACTATATGTCAGATCATGAGTCAGTTTTTTTGATGCATTCTATTTGTCCATTTTTACAGCTATATTGTAAATATTTAGTCATTACCTGGTTGCTTGTGCTGTGGTTCAGCAGAACCGCTTTTCCAGTATCTCCAGGCTGGTCTTGACTCAGTTTGATTGTATGGCTTTCTCAGGCAGGAAATATCTGTGTTTATTGAGCGGCTCACCAGTCCTGACCCCAAAGGCCTGTGTTTTTCAGCTGCAGTATCCTCCTCATTCTCATCTGACTCAGAGGTTGATGATGAGGAAGATGAAGGCACTTGTGTCTGTTGAGAGCTCCGTAGTTCTTTCAGTTGGAGATCAACTTTCCTTTCCAGCTCATCTCTCCTCTGGTTGTTCAGTAGTGGATGTGACGTGAACATTGGCCAGCATCTCTTGACTGGGCAGTGGAGCAGTGGAATGGAGGACAGAGACAGACTGTGGTGGTTGCACTGGTGACATGGCAACTCAAAACAATTCATGGTGCTGCATTGGGAAGTCCTGTAGCAACATGGCCTAGATGAATAATGCTGGAGGTCTTTGATAATTTGCTCATGGTGAGAGGCTGGAATCCATACTGCAAGCTCTTTGGGGACATGAATTGTCATCCCGTTCCAGAAGAGAACCTGAAGTCCCAAAAGACCTTCATCACCTTTAATAAGACAACAGATCTGAGCAAATTCCCTGGGTTTATTCAGTTATACAGAGCACTCTTATGATGTAGTATTGGTTTAAAAATTTTAACTAAAAACAAATCGTACTTTTTAGTGGATATCTTAGCTCCATACCGGAGGTGACTCTTCCAGGCCCATATCTTCTCAGATCTTGCTCCCACGGTGCTAAAACAGTGTCCCCTGGTACTATACTGTGCCCATGTGCACTGGCAAGATTAACTATATCAGGCTGGCAGGTTGGTTGAACTGTATTTAATGTTTCCTTAAATATATTTCCTTTAGGTCCAAACTTATCAAACTCCACCATATAAAGATTTCCTCTGTCCTATAGAGACCGAAATAAAAGATGTTTATAACAAACTATGATTATACATCTAGATTTGAACTAAATTCTCAATTGAATTTGAATTAAAGAGCTTACTATATTTAAAGATACACTACATTTAAAACAAATTGGGGTTAGTTGGATTTTTTTTCTGAAATGAATACTTTAAGCAAGCATTTATTTAAATTGATCAAAAGGTACAGTAAATACTTTCACAATGTTACAAAAAATTTCCATTTTAAATGCTGTTTTTTAACTTTCTATTCATCAAAATTCTGAATAAAAAGTATAACGTTTTTCACTAAAATATTAACTAGCACAACAGTTTTCAACATTGATAATAAGAAATATTTCTTGAGCAAATCAGCATATTAGAATGATTTCTGAAGGATCATGTGACACTGAAGACTGGAGTATTGATGTTAAAAAATTAATGACATTTTTAAATATATTGAAATAGAAAATAGTTATTTTAAATAGATTTTAACTGAGTAAATTCTACTGTTTTTTAAATTTCTTTTTTAAATGTAGCCTTGTTAAACATAAAAGACTAATTTCAGACTAATTTCAAAACTATTAACATAATAATAAAAAAAATCTCAGTACCTGATGTATGATTGTCCCCAGGTAATAAAACCCATCTATCTCTTTCCTGGCTAACACACGGCAGCCGGGAAACAGCTCAGCACCTCGCATTACCCTTGCAGATACACATACTGAACTGAAAGGATTCATAGGGGAACACCTGCAAAGATATTTATTTCCCACAATATGTATTGTTTTTATTTATTTCTCTCTAGTTAAATTAGAAAGCATACCAGTATGGTGCAGAACTGACACAGCTTGTGCAGTTGTGGTATGGGACCTGATAGAAGTCCACTGAATGCCTGGGATCCTCTGAGTATGATGGATTTTGAATCAAGTCATCGGTTGAATGCAACAAACTGAGCTGATATATTATAAAAAATTAAACGGTGACACATCCGAATAACTAATAAAGGATAGCTAGTATAAGCAGGGTTCGAAATGAGGGGGGTCTGGGGGGGTCCCGGACCCTCCATAAGTCATTAAGGACCCCCCATAAGAATTTATTTTTGGATTTTGGGGGGTCCCCGACAAATATATTTTAACATTAAAAATGATTGTGAAAATTATAGGTCTTTAGTGACACTTTATATTTATACCAGTAATTTAATTACAGCGCGAGGCAGCTATAGGGCAGCTATTAGCCGAGTGAGTTGTTGTTGTGGTGCTCCCGCTAATGTACGGACGGTAACAAAGTTGCGCTGTTGGGGCTCGCGCAGTTATACCATATTCATTAGTTAAGAAACAATATATAGCCTACACACGACCAAAGTGCTGTTTTCCTGAATGCCATCACGATTGAAACCGAGATATTGATTTCATAACAGTTCAATAAACAAATAGTTAAAATAATTAAAATTAAGTTACTTACATTTTTAGACGCAATGGCTGTTTTTGTTCTGTTTCAGCAGCGAAAATAGTTCCAAACAACAGAACCACAGCGCATCTCAGAGCAACACTCATGATTCATTACTGAATAATTCAGCGTTTTGAACTATTCGCTCGAGTCAAAGATTCAATTACCCATTATTAAAACTCCTCATTCTGAATAAATCAGCCGTTTGAACGAATCGTTTAAATGAATGACTCAATGACTCGCTCATTCAAGACGGTCGCCTGCCACCTCCTACTGGCGGTTTAGTTTCAAAGCATCATTCTTTTCAACATTCCTTAATTGTATATTCAAAAAATATTTAAAACAATCTCAGAATCTCATTTAATACGGTTATAATTTTTCAATGTAAATTATTTAATTTGTTTGGTAACAGCCGCTAGGCTGTCTTATTATTTTAATTGAATGTAGCCTATTAATACAATGTAAGAATTTGAAATTAAATTTAGAGCATACACTAAATAAAATTAGGGGAAAAGTGCCCTTTTTAAAGGTACAAAAAATTATTCAGATAAGAGTGTTTACAAAAATGAAACATTGACTATTTAAGTTTAAAGGGAGTAAAGCGTCTGTTTAGGCTATAAAGGAAATTTAATTTTGCCAAAAGAAGAACTTTTATTTTAAATAAATGTTGCTTTAAAAAATCTGCCTTCTTCAGTGTGATATGTTACCATATTATCATGCTTGATTGAATATTTATCATTATAATATCTAAATCAAAGAATATGAGTGGTTGGCGGATGGATTATTATTTATTTTTAACAACAGATTCGAGTGACTCAAAGTGCACCAGATTAATGAATTTATCTTTAAAATGTACAAAATTTTCTCCGGGGGGGCATGCCCCCGGACCCCCATAGTGTTACGATTTTGCCACCTCTGCCTCATTTTGAGTAAAGAAGAAAACCCTGACATTGATCCATATAATTTTGCGTACAGTGTAGCAAGATAGTCTTCAGAATTGTTTTAATTACATACATTTTAGGGGACCCCCCCAAGAGTCAGAAGTCATTTCGAACCCTGAGTATAAGTGTTGGTCGGTCACCATACAAACATCATCTTACCTGGTCCACATTGCCAGCGGAGTTGAGAGACATCTCATAACAGCGTCCACTAGTGGTGGAGGTGATGCACTGCAAGAAGTCTGACATGTCAGTGTTCATGGGAGTCTTGTCAGATATGTAAAATGTATGGACAGGGCGTGTGCCGCGTGTCACCAGGGTTGATAATGAACCCAAGCATTGTGTGGGGTTGTCTGGGAGACCGCTGGTCACCAAATGGACAGACTGGCAGGCAGGGTCAGAGAATGCTAAGGCCAGTGCTGTGTGGTGGTCTCTGCCAGGACACGTCTGTAATGTGTGGATCCAGCTCAAGGCTTCATAGACTACATCAGGAGTGCAGGGCATCATGTGAGAAGACCATGGTGTTGCCTAGTGAAATATATATATTTTTTATAGTTATTATGGAATATTGCAGTATTATAAATGATTTATCTGTGCACATCAATATTTTTTTAATTTGTGTGCCCTTGTAATCTTTAATCAAAATAACTTCCCTCTTAAAGTGACATCTCATCTCTTTTCTGATTACTTGTTTACTGGTGCGAGGGCGGGACAAATTGTCACTTACATGAGATCGAACAATATCAAACCACAACAATCTAATCATCCAATCAATTCCTGATGGATAGAATTACTGAGGCCCTAAAGGTAGATAATATGAGATGGAGGAAAAATGTCACCACTTTTGCGTTCTCTCACAAATGTTTGGCATTACCCTGAGAAACTTTGCATAGCGCAAAGGTTTTGCGAAGGAACGCAAAGTTTCTCAGGGAAACAAAGCTTCTTGGGAGAACGCAAAGGTTTTGCGAGTGAACGCAAAATTTCTCGTGGGAACGAAAAAGCATTGTTTATTATTTTTCCTTCCATCTCATATTTTATTTCATGCTGACTTTAATAAACTTAAAGGTGGGGTATGTGATTATCTTTTTTGTCCATTTTTTCAAAATAACTTGAAATCCTATTCCTAACCCACTTACAGCCACTGAGTTAGAAGCACTGAAATGAAAATTAAGCAATTTAATCATCTGTGGAACGGGCAGGACTCGAAAAACTCCAGCCAATCATTTCCAAGACCACCTGGAATCATTGGACAGTAAGTTTGTCAATCAAACGGTCGTCCCATACCCCCTCCCCCCAACGCGCGTGACCCAGTCAGGGCTAGTGTTGGAGGAAAGAAGGTAGGACCATTTGAATTGTGTATTTTCAAAATCTGCCGGTCGTTTTCCAAATCACATACCCCACCTTTAACCGTTTAAGATAAAAATAATGATTAAATTGTATTTAAAACTGTAACCAAATAAACTTACAGCATAATAATCAATATGGAGACAGTAGCTTTATGGATGATTATCATACCCTTTAAAAACTTTTTAAAAAAAAAAAATATTTAGTAACCTTTTGCAATGTGTGATTGATTATAAATTTACCTTGTATGAAAAGCTGATAATGTTGAAGAGCGAGTCTCTGAGTGAAGCTTTAGTAATTAAGGTTTGGATGATAAGATTCTTCACTGATCCCAAAAAGCCATTCATTCCCACAGATGAGTCCAGAATAAAGGTGATATTTCTGCTTTTACCCATGAACAAGGGAAGGACACTTTGGCTGTGAGATACCTGAGATGACATTGTTTCTCGCATCAAATGATCTGCAACACAATTGAATTTGCTATTAGTTGACTTAAAGATCCATCTGACTAGCTTCTGTCAACACAAACAACTCTTTTTCATATTTTTGTTATAAGCAAAAGTAAAGATTTTTAGGATGGAAATACATATAAAACAATTAAAAAGTATTCATACCTTTCCTGACTTCAAGAACACACTTGCAAACTGTAGCAAGTTTTGATCTAATAATCCACCGAACAAGGATCTCGGTCTCACTGTGTACTGAGGTTGCCATAGTGAGCCACTGACCAGCCTTAAACTATTAGAATGCCATTACATCCATCTAGTGGTGACAGAGAGCATCTGATGGGCAACTGGGAACATGGTCTATGAATGTCTGAAGGGAATGGGATCATTCTGGAGACTGGTGTTTCTCTAATCACCTAAGTCGCATCAAATAATAGGAAAAAAAGATTAAAACATGCAAGTTGTTGCTTAAAGGGTACCTATTATGGCATTTAAAATGTTCCTAATATTGTTTTGGGAGTCCCCAACAACAGTTTTACATGCATGCAATGACAAAAAACACTTTTGTTATCTTATAATATGCATTTAATTTTACCTGATTTGCTCACCGACTCCCAAATAATTCGTTCAACGACTCATTTTTCCAAACCCCTCCTTTGCGTGGCGTGACGCTAATCGGCGGTGATTGGTCAGATGACCCAGACTCAGTTGTGTTTGTAAAGCAATCGGCATTAAACTGACGATTAAAATGAACACAGCACAAGGTTCGGGCTATACTTGCCACTGATTCTTCACATGCTCGTCTCTGGGCAGTGAAAAACGGTCACTTTTGATTCGCACTTCAGAACAGCGTCTTGTTGTCGACATGATGTTTTCAAGTTTCCCTGGCGTCTGTGCGCGAAATGAGTGGGCTCGGCCAACTTGATCATTTTTCGTCTTGACGTCACAAGGCAAAGGAAAATGACTCATTGGAAAAATGATTCATTAAATTGACTCTGAGTCGACTCTTTTGAGAGACAATAACCTTTTTTACGGTGAACTTTCATGTATAAAACTTTGCAGGATGTTTTTGTTCACTTAGATCTGTGTTACACACTATGAAAGGTAATTTTCAAAATTCCTTAATAGGTGCCCTTTAAATATCCCTGGTATACAGACTGCCAATGCTTCTGAAATAAATGTAGTCAAACTTGACTAATTATGGGTCACGTAAAATTGTTGATTGGCACTAGTTTTCAAGATATGCTATATTGGGTCAGTAGCTACAGTATATATATGACATATACAATAGTATAAACAAATTTTAAAGCTGTTTTGCTACATAATGGCAATGCTTTGTCATCAATTCCAGTTGGTCATATGAAGGAAATGTATGACAACATGAAATTTTTGAGGTGCATAAACTATGGCCAACATCAATGACAACTTTGTGCCGATTTGAAGGTGGTTGCTCTTTTGCTTTCAGATTGGATAAACAAAGTTATACCACCCTTACACATCAAGCTGGGTCTTTTGGTCCTCAAATTCATGAACATCTTCGAGATGATGCATTTGACCAAACAATGTGTGAAAAGGAAAAGACAGCATGGAAAGCCTTCCAGTTAGTGGCAATACATTTTATCGGAAACAACAAGGAAGAAAATAGGTTAGTGGAAAACCTCAAACAAAAGCCTTGGTTGAAACATATCCTTATATTTATCTTGATTTTTTCCCCACCGAACTGCGGAGCAGTGAGCGACGAGCACGACATGTGATTTCACTAGGACATTGGAACAATGGAGAAATGTTATTAGGGCAAATGGAGCCCATCCATGCTTGCAGAGTATTGCAGTGACAAGAGATGCTCCATTTATTGAATACAAGAGATGAGCCAAGCGCAGAGTAGACACCACCTAGGTAAATGTTTTTTTGCCTTTTGTTATATAGTAAATTTGATTTAAATAACCCTTTTGTTGATTTTTAAGGTGTTACATAGACAGGACAGGTGTCAGGTATACATCTATTCTACACAATATACATGGAAGTAAAATATAAAAACTTAAATATCTTGGGAAAAGTAGAAAAGCACATTTAATGAAGCTGCAGTAGTAAAGATGAAACTGTTATAAATGTGTTTGATGGCTTGAGAGAAATGCCATTTGAGATCCTGCACCATGAAAGGGTCACCTGAACCTGATTTCAGAGCTATGACGCCCAATGAGAGACATGCAATCCAAAAATAGATTATGTGCTGTCCTGTCACCCCCTCTTCCACAGAGGCTGAAATGTGAAAAGGACACTGAGGTGAGAAAAGCTAATGAAAAATACATGTTTTGGAAAAAGGACCCAACTTTGACAGACTAAAATATAAATGTTGAAAATGTAGCCCTTCGGACAGCAGAGAAAACACTAGATTGATTTCTGAAGGATCATTTGACAAAGACTGGAGTAACCTGCTGAAAATTCAACTTTGCTGTCACACTAATAACTAATAATTAGCATTTTAAAATGTATTCTAATAGTTTAAGACAGTTATTTTAAATTGTAATAATAACTCAAAATATTACTATTACTGTTTACTGTATTTTTCATCAAACAAATGCAGCCCCCCCCCCACACACATATACAATAACATATATATATATATATTATATATAATATATAAAAAAAAAAAAAAAACATTGTGAGTGCATTGAAAAGGCATTAATAATCTTACATAAAAAACTGAAACTAATACGACATGAAGATAAGCATGGTACGTCATTCTGATACAAAACTTCATAATTTCAAACTGGGTACTCCACGTTCTCCTTCAGACAAACGGAGAAAAAGTGAAGCCTTTCTACTGCACTGCATTGCCCATGCATCCTCACTCCGGCCATGACATAATGCAATTCAAAATGGCTACCAAGCCTTCTGTGACACATTGTAAAAATGTGCTGTTATAAAACCAATAAAACCACTGGTCAAGTTATGGCGTTCTCGGAAATGTACACAAAACCCGCGGCATCTATCCGCCCAATGAACATATCATGCCCAGACGCTGCTGTGCTAGATTTGCTTATTCACGCTTGAACAATAAACCCAACAGACCCGAATGGCTTCCCTAAGGTGCCCCTGAACATGAATTTCTGGCAGCACGAATTCGCATGGACTGGCGTTCAGCCAATGGGAGCGAGTCAACAGCCTCCCTCAGCCAATCGCATATACGTATTACCAAAGTATTACGGATCAGTTGGATGAATTCTGCCGTGATTCAGGTTCTGGGGTTGAATTTTCTGCATAGCGTTTCCTGCCCTGGTGCATGGTGGTCGAACGAAGGGATTGTTGGAAAATTTTCGGAGGTTAGTATATAAATGTGTTTTTACCCAGTGTGCCTTATTTCCTCAGACGCCGCTTAGCCGGAAAGTGTGGCGGTGGAAGTGTGGAGGAAGTCAAAGTGGGATGCAAAACGAAATAAAATAGTGAAAATGCATCGGAAGCGGTGTTTTATTTATTAAAGGCAGTTGGACGCAGGGTTGTAATCGGTTGCAACATTGTAACGTTCCGATTGCGATTGTTAAGTAATCGCAGCAACGAACTCAATATGGGCTAACGGCAGTTTGTTCATTTTTAAACGCCTTTATAAAGGACATTATTGCTTTGCGTCAGTTTGGGAATTGATATAGTTATATGAATCTCAACGGCGATTAGGTTATGTAAAACGGCCAAACTAAAACGCGAGCTTTATTGTAGCATATTTGCTAACATGTGAAGACGAGTTAGCATGACATATGTCCTGTCAACTAATGGAACTAAAAACTTGTGAACAACTTTACCCGGGCTGCCTTTGCATTCCCGCCATTTTTCGTAATTTACTGATTATTTTTGTACTCTTACGTGTTATTTACGAAGATATGTACTTAGCTATTTGGCTAAAATGGACATTAGCAATGAAATGCCCGCGTTAGCACATACTTTAAGTCGATACACGTGCATTAATTTAAAAAAACATTTTCATTATTGCACCATTTAAGAAATGGACTCCTTTTGCAGAATGCTAAGCAATATATTCTGCGTCAAGCTGTTTTAATAGTTATTCCATACAAGGACTATTGTCTATAATTCAAGATGTTATATTTTAAACATTACTTAATAGTGTCAAGTAATGTTCTATTGTTACTGGTGTGGTGACAAATTATACATTTTTGCCATTGCATTTGCATCTTTTGTGGATCTGTCGTTCACCTAACCATGAACACTAGTTGTTGCTGGAATCTATTCCAATTTTCCCAGCACTAATAGAATTGGACACTAGAGAGACTAATTGAAGAGAAACTAGAATACCGGTAGTTTATATCTGAATAACAGATCCACTGTCACTACTTGATTGGTTACTAGTACTTATAATACATGTATGTAACGATTAAATTAAGTATATTTAAAAAGTAATAGGGCAAAAATAGATGCTGGTTTTAGGAAATGCAAATTAAAATGATTTCTATAGAAGGCAACATGAGCAAGTACAGTTCTGAACAATACAGTACAGTAGGGGTCATGTTCACTAATTTAATTTTATTTAAATATGTAGAAATATTTCAAAATGATGATGCAAAATTAGCCTATGTAAATATGTAGAAATCAAGTCATACATGGTTTTGGTCACAAGCACAAAACCATAATAATGAATAACTATATAAAAAAATTCCTTTAATTTTTTTCAATGTGTTTTTGCAGTTCGTAAACTGAATATTGCTAAATTATAATACATTTAGGGAATAAAAAATGAGTTCATGCACTGTCTAAATTTTGTAAAATGACAGGAGTACTTCAAAATCCACCATGACAATAAATCATCACAGGCCTTTGATTGCCTCTTGGGTTTTAACACAAAATCATTGATGGTTGTTGATTGGTTTGTACAGGCTGATCATGCTCTTAGCCAGGTGAATCGAGACACCCAGGGCATGGAGTTTCATAGTGTGGACGGGGACCCGCAGCAGGTCACCCTTTGTCTGACGGAGGCAGTTGGAGGTGAGATGGATATGTATAAAATCTCTGCAACCTTATTATAACATGTGGATCGTGCAATGTAGATCCATAATGGTCAACTGTTACCACACAGATGACAACATGGAGGGAATGGACACAGTGAGCTTGCAGGCGGTGACTTTGGCCGATGGCTCCACAGCATACATCCAACATAGCCCTAAAGGTACTGCAACGAAACATTAATGTGTACTTTTTGGCATGCATTAGCTAATTCAGTTCTTCTTCTGATCCATTTCTATACAAAATGTCTAGATGTCCTGTATTTCATTCAGCTTACAACAAACATTGTGTACAAAGCATACACAAATTTCCTTGCTCAGTCACCATTCAAATCTTACAGCATATAATAGTTACTTTCACAGAAAACAAATTAATGGAAGGACAAGTGATTCAACTGGAGGATGGATCTGCTGCTTATGTCCAGCACCTACCAATGTCTAAAACAGGTATTTCATATGGATTTCATTCTAATGGATGCAGTTCTATGATCAGTGACTGTCTAATTGCACTGTTTTGATAAAACGCAGACTACTTCTGTATTTTAAAGACCATACATTTGCCTTTATGCTTTAACATTAATTTTTCAGGTGGAGAAGGATTGAGACTAGAAGATGGGCAAGCTGTGCAACTGGAGGATGGAACGACTGCTTACATTCATGCACCCAAAGGTCTGTCTCTGAAAAACTATCTACTACTGTGTATTGTACAACTTGTCGCTTCTCAGGCCACATCCACACTACTGCTTTTTAGTTTAGAAATGGAGAATTAAAACGAATACGATCTCCGTCCACACCACTGTTTTATCTGCGTATTAGAATTGATCCCCGTCCTCATTAAAATGACTGAAAACGCGGATCACGTGACCATTCACCTACACTGGACATGCGTGTGCCGGTGTAAACAGACTGACTAACGTTATTCCTCAGATTTGACGAAGAAGAAAGTAGCTAAGTTACCTCTGCAAAGATTAGCAATGTCGAAGACCAGAGATTTCTTTTCATGGACCGACGACGCGGTGGAACTTTTACTTAAAGTTACAAGGGAACACAAAACAGCCGTGGCAGCAGAAAACAGAGACTGGGAGTCGTCGCAAACCAAATACGGTGACATATTGGAAAGGTACCGGGAGCGTTATCCACAGCAATGGGAAAGATGTACCCCACAATAAAGACAAAATCACTAAAGGTGTGTATGGTGTGACAGCCAATCAGAGAGCCGAGCATGAGCCTCTGCGTCATCGTTTCTAAAGTCCTCCGTTTTGACCCGTCTTCACTAAAACGCCCTCCGTAGATTCAAAACGCAAAACGGGGTCGGCAGCGTTTCTAAACTCCTCCGTTTTAGGTCTTCGTTTTTGCCGTTTTAGTCTGGACAGGAGGTGCAAACGTAGTAAAAGGTCTCCGTTTCTAAACTGAAACGCAGTAGTGTGGATGGGGCCTCAGACATTCTAATTCCGATTCAGCATGTTCAGTCGGTGAAAACAAGCTCCGACAGATGCCAACAGACTCCGGCATGGGTACTGTAACTCACTGATACAAGAAAACCCTACAAAGTGTCTGTGGCCGTCTGTCGGTGAGGTGTGAATTGGCCTTTACAGACACTAGGGGAAAAAATCAGTTTAAATGTTAGATTCGGTATGATGAAATCAAGTAAGAAAATCTCCACATGTTCAATCTTTTTAGAAACATATGATCAGGGCGGTTTACAGGCTGTTCAGCTGGAGGATGGCTCCACTGCATATATTCAGCATATGCATCCATCCAACACCATCTTGGCCATCCAGGCAGATGGTACTGTAGCAGACTTGCATACGGATGGGACAATTGATGCTGAGACCATCAGTGTGCTGGAGCAATACTCTACTAAGGTTAAGACAATTGCCCTGTCACTTATTCTGCATTCTTTTTATTTATTCTGTTTATATGGCTTAATTCACCCACTCTAACAAACAAACAAACAAACATGAATTGGAATGCTAAACCGATTTAAACTTGTATATGTATACTTTGTATGTGATGTTCCTTGTTACTCTTAAATTGTTTGTTTATTTAAAGAAAGAGTTTTATGCTTATGTAATGTAACCACAAATCTATTTTAAATTGTGTGCCTTTTTGTAGATGGAGGAAACAGAATGTAGTACTGGGTTACTTGGTCGAGGTGACTCTGATGGCAGTGTGCATATGCAGGTATCTCTATTTATCTATTTATTAAATGAGTAACTAATACAATGAATGCTTTGCATGTTAATGAAGCTGTGCCCCTCTTTATGTACTCAGATTGTACTGCAGGGTCAAGACACCCGGTCACCTAGAATCCAGCATGTTGGGGAAAAGTCCTACCGATGTGAACATGAGGGATGTGGAAAACTCTATACTACTGCTCACCATCTGAAGGTGAAATTGTGCAAGAGAGAAGATTTTTAAATGTTTTCTGTTCAGATGTGCCTGAAATTTTAGTCTCTGCTGTACTCATGTTGTTTTTGAAATATTTTTAGGTGCATGAAAGATCGCATACTGGGGATAAACCATACATTTGTGAACATATAGGTTGTGGCAAAAAGTTTGCAACAGGTAAAGATTATTTCCACAAGCATGTTACTATTGTCCTCCAATTTTTTTGTACAAGCATTTTCTTTCCGCTTTCTTCAGGTTATGGACTCAAGAGTCACGTCAGAACACACACTGGAGAGAAACCCTATCGCTGTCAGGAACTTAACTGCCTCAAGTCTTTCAAAACCTCTGGAGACTTACAAAAACACACAAGAACACATACAGGTGGTTTTCATATTTACCTGGTCTGCGATAAGGGTTTCATCTGACTTATAAAACTTTGTCATAAAAATGATGATAAATTGAAGTTTTTGCTCTGTTTTTAAATTTGTTGTTTAAATTGCATAACATTTCATTTTGTAGGAGAAAAACCTTTTAAATGTCCATTTGAAGGCTGTGGGAGATCTTTCACCACTTCCAACATTCGTAAAGTCCACATCCGTACTCACACAGGTGAGAGGCCTTACTACTGCTCCGAACCCAGCTGTGGAAGAGCCTTTGCAAGTGCCACCAATTACAAAAATCACATGAGGATTCACACAGGTACGGCGCTTGTCTTGTCTGCTCTTAACTGCTTCCAACATATTAAAGTATCATTATAATAAAACCTAAAATCGCTTTGAGTTTGCATGAATTTATTTGAACAGAAATAAGGTATAATTTCAGACCATAAGCTCAAATGTCTGTCTCATCATCTTTAGGTGAGAAGCCTTATGTCTGCACTGTTCCTGGCTGTGACAAGCGTTTCACTGAGTACTCAAGCCTGTACAAGCATCATGTGGTTCATACGCCTTGCAAACCCTACAACTGTAACCACTGCGGAAAGACGTATAAGCAGATTTCTACATTAGCCATGCATAAACGCACAGCGCACAATGACACAGAGCCAATAGAAGAGGAGCAAGAAGCTTATTTTGAGCCCCCTGCAGGTCTGTTTACTTAAATCTCCAGTCACAAACAATGACTATATTTACATGTGCACAAATAATGTGATTATTTCCAATAATCAGGATTATTGCTTACTTAATGCGGTAAGATGTGTACATGACATGAGCAAACCACTTTACTCCTGTTTACATGCAATATTTATTATTCTGATTATTCGCTAAAAATTGTCATTTTAACCGCCATTATTTACATACCCCAATAAACTCACATACAGTTTGCATGCCTTTTTATTGTGATTCAAATATTAATAATATTGTGTTTACATGAACGTTTACAAGTTTAATCGCCGTATTGCCTAAATCTCATTAGACTCGCATAACGACGGTGCATGTAAATGTTAGTCAGTGACCATATGATATTGATTAACTAATAATCTGAATTTTGAAATTGCACCTTTTTCAGAGGCCATTGATGAGCCTGGGTTAATGTACACTCCAACAGTGGTGGAAGATGACTCTGGGTCTGAGCAGGTGTCAGGATCAGAGGTCATGGGACAACATCATGTGGCTCTCATATCTCAGGATGGCACACAACAGGTCAGTGATGACTTGCACTGTGTCTGCAGATGAGAATGTTGTTGTCTTATCGCACCACAATAGCTAGAAGCTGTCCACAATCGACTCGACTTAGTGACCAATGCAAATCCATTTGTTCCTCATGTCAGAAATGGCGTAGGTGCTTGGAGTATGTAAGAAAAAGAACGGGACATCAGTTTAATGGCCGGAATTTGTTGTCGCATCACACCGTGCCACTGGTTATAATAGGTCCTATTTGCTTTTGTCGTGTCCCGCCACTCATGTCCGGTGTAAACAGTTTGAAAATGGAAAAGTAAAACATTTGTTGGTGTTGTAAAATCTGTCAGGGTGGTGGATTTGCAGTTATCTTCCAGGTAATTATTGTCTTTTCCCTCTCAGGTTCTGTCTCAAGCAGATATGCAAGCTATGGGAGGCACAATTACTATGGTAACACAAGAGGGAACCACCATAACCATCCCAGCACATGAAGCAATGCTTTCCTCAGGGGGAGCACATTCTGTCACTATGGTGTCTGCAGACGGTACAGAAGGACAGGTAGGTGATGTTACTAGCTGGTTTCCTACCTAGGGACAACATTACTTTGCTAAATACACAAATAAGTTGAGCTAATTTGTAAACTTTATTTGCGTTTTAGGTGGCTATTGTGACGCCAGATCTTTCTGCATACCAGACAGAAGAAGGAGAGCTAGTGCAGGATCACGAACGGCATGTGGTTTCCACAAGACCACACCCAGTCACGCTGCTGGCTACCTCTAACGGCACACACATAGCTGTGCAGGTATAAAACATACACACTAGTTATGGAATCTTACTCTCACAGACAGACTTACACACAAACACACAAAGTTAGGAGTGGCCATAAAGCTTAAATCATCTGTTTACTTTGCCTGTTAATAAATAATAAAATCTGCAGTTAATGCTGTAAACCTTTAAGCCACTTTTAGGGTGGGAACATGCAATTATTTCCAAAAGACTGTTTGTTGGGGGTTGTAAGCTTTCCATTAGGAGTGTTTTTAGGATGTGTGTTAAAGATGTAGGTCTCTCACTGAATTAGTATTGTGGACTGTTCTGTAGGTCTAACGTTTGGAAGCATTTGAAATGAAATCCACTACTCCTCTCTGATAGAAGTAATTTTAAGCTTAGCCAGATCAAATATATTTGATACAATGCATGCTAGAGTAATTTTTTTTAAATGATTTATGTGCATACATATGATTAAAAATACATATTTTGTGGATACCTGAGATATAATTAGTGCAAAATGGGTGCAAAAGTGCACAAAAACTCTTACCCCTGGTTTCACAGACAAGGCTTAAGCCTAGTCCTAGACTACAATGCATGTTTGAGTTTTAACTGAACATATCTAAAAATATGTCAGCGCCTTTTTGTTTGTTTTAAGATGCACACCAGTAATGTTTTTTTTTTCTAAGGCATATTTATAAAAGCTTTTTAAATGTCCTAATTAAACTAAGGCCTAATCTTGGCTTAATCTAAGACCTGTCTGTGAAACCAGGGCATAATCTTTTATTTTTATTTTCTATCCTGGCTTGCAAATAATACTATTTAATTAATCACCGATACCACCTGTTGGTGTGTAATAATAGCTGAAATCAGTAGCGGATAATGATCTAATAATTATGATTAGTGATTGTATCACTTGTCTTTTTTGCAATAATGGAGAAATAACTGAGCAACCTAGTCCAATCAACTTTGTTGACTGGTTTGCCATTCACTCCTGATTAATGAGCCTTTATTGACAACAAAGAGGCAATGTCTCACTCTCTAGAAGAGGGGAGGGTCACTCTGTGTTTGGTGGGTAGTGCCATTGTGCATTGCTAGATGGACAATTTTGAAATTATTTGTTGTACTGTAATTGCAAACAGTTTAGTTGTATTAAATTGAATTTCAACTTTTTCCCCTCTCAGCTCAGTGATCAGCCCTCTCTAGAAGAAGCCATCAGAATAGCATCAAGAATACAGCAAGGAGAAACTCCTGGCATGGATGATTAACTCACATTGTGTAACACAATGAACTAAATCTCTCAATGGTGTGTGTGTGTGCGTGCATGCGTGTGTCTGCACGCGCGTGCAATGTGGGGTGTGTGTGTGTGTGTGTGTGTGTGTGTGTGTGTGTCTGCGTGTATGTAAGTCAAGCATCATTGTTTTTTCTAATGCAGACATCATGAATGCAATAAAGATATTTTTGTGTGGATATGTACATAACTGTTTTAAAGTAGAGTTTTTCTGTATATATTTGATTATGCTATTTTTTGAAAACTGTTAAGAAAAGGTCTACAAATATATTGAAAAAAAATGATTTCATTGTATTGTATTCTTTGACATCATACAGTAAAATGTTTACAGACTTGAATCTTTCAGCTTAAAAAAGAAACAACTGGTGGAATTCACTTAATATGTATCATATACATTCTAGGGACTAGAATGGTCTAGGGATCTAATTTCAGTATTGTGGGTTTTATGTACTGAGTTGAAGAACAATATGTACAGTACTGGAAATTGCCATTAATATGGTGTGCTAAACATCATTAGCCTAACAGGCTATTAAAGAGTTTGCTATTGTTAACTGATTGCCAGTGAATTCCACTAGAGAAGCTCTGCCATCAAAACAAAACCATGTGGCTAATTTACACCACCATAAAAACACTAACAACATTTTTAATTTAATCAAATATAATGCCATGCAATTAATGTAACGTGTTCCCCTGTATCACCTAGAACGGAAGACAATGTGCCATAGTGAAAGCTCACTAAAACATTCGTCTGATCAACTCCATGATCAAAGGAGACCATTTCGTAGATGAAAGAAGAGCATTCGCGCCAAATTGAGGTCACAGCCAGTGGGCATTTTAGGGGAGGGGCTTATTGACGTAACACTTACAGAACCTCCTATCTTTTAAACTTTGGAAGTCGGCGCCCATTGGTGTGTATCACGTCACATGACCAACGGTCGCGGGAAGGTCTTTGACCACGCGTGTTGGTGGGAGGAGTAGCTCACCATTCAAACTAGTTTTGTAAACATTATTGTTTTAAACGATACTATTTTGGGTGTTTTGACATGTTTTGAGAAGTTTACCTTTTAATTCGGCGTCTTAAATATAACGTAATTACTTTTAGGAATTTATTTTTTCTAGTTGTTTCTAAATCAGTTGGAAGTTTGTGGAGCAGCCATTTTTTTCAGTCGAAACTCCGCCGTGGACGCTTGTTTTATACGATTTCAGCGTCGTTATTGGCTTCTATATGCGTCTTAACTGAACTTGTTTGGACTTGTCACGGAGATATCAGTCGTCAAAAGGAGATATTTTCTCGGACAATCTAACGTTAGCAGTTTTCCTCCTGGAACATCGCATCGCCGTTTTTGGGACTCTTCATCAGCGCTCCGGTTGTTGCATTGCACAAGCGGTATTAGATATGTTTATCTAAATTACATCATCTCTTCCTGATTTTCCAGCCGTTTGGGCTGGTTTTTATACTATTACACAACTTGCGTTGTGTGTTTTTAGTTTGATATTTTTACATAAACTGAACATTTTGCCTGGAAAGATGAGTTTCGGCCCACGGAGGCACGGCAAGTCTCCAAATCTTAAACCCGTTCGCCAAAAGTTGCAGTTTTCGGCAAGTGATGGTGAAGAGGACAGCATTGAAGATGCAAACAACAGCACCGGGGCCGAGTCGGGCTTCACGGAGCTGGACTCCCCGGTGTCCGTGCGGCGCAGCAGCGATAAGAGACCGGAGGACCTGGGCAGCAGCAGCCCGCTTAGCCGAACCAGAGACGACGACGAGTCCTGGGATGAGGAGGGATTTGGTTCACCGTCTCGCGCGAAACAAACTTTTTACATGAAAGGCTCTCCATCGCCGAGGAAAAGTCCACAGGCTTACGACAGTTCACCCGAGAGGAGTTACATTCATGATGACATGGAAGGATCCAGCTCCCCTGTCCCGGACTGTCCTGATACACCACCCCATAAAACCTTCAGAAAACTCCGTCTGTTTGATACCCCTCACACCCCAAAGGTTTGTATTCATGTTAACTTAATCACGAAAAAATATTTTTGATTTTTAACATCGGTTCTACTAAATACGTAACGCGAGAGAACATTTTGTTGTTTACATTTGTATAATTTCTCCTCTGCCATTGTTAATATTCAAAAGGCAAATTACGTAACGTTAGTTATGATTTAAAAACAGTCCAGCCTTTACTAACGTTAGGTGGATGAGTTCTAGTGACACAGATATTGGACTTGCTGTACAAAGTTGCGTAACGCTTGAGTGAATCAGTCTATTGATACCAGCACATCATTACATCATTTAAAACTTTTGCAGTATTCACCCCCCCCACCCTTTTTTGTGTTTGTTTTGAATTTTACTGTGTTGTAGTCTTTGCTTTATGCATATGTTTTAAAATGATTATTAATTATCCATCTACAGAGCTTGTTGTCGAAGGCCAGAACGATGGGATCGACGAACCGGAGAGTCGCCCTGTTTAAGAATGTGGATTCCACGAGCAAAGCCTGTCTGGACGGAAGACGAAACCAGACACCTCTAGTAAACATAAACCCCTTCACCCCGGACTCCATTCTTGTGCAGTCCTCGACACTACAAAGAAACAACAGGAAACGATCACACTGGAATGAGTATGTTGATCATAATTAACTTTTAAATGTATCTTTCTAGCTTTTCCTCGTTTTTTTTTTTATTAGTTACCTCCACGAGGTTACTGACTGTTATGAAGTGGTTTTAATAGAATGATAGACTATGACGAAACTGGACAGGTGTGGCATAGGTTGCAGGGCCGTTCGTTAAATCCGTTTACTAATTCTGTTACAAGACAAAAAGTTGGCGAGGAACCAGCTCCTCGTGTTCGCTCCGTCTACACGCTGACGCCATGTGCTTAGTCAGGCCTCTCTGCTGCCTCCTATTGGTCTAATAATGTCTCTTCATTCTGTAGCTCCTGTGGAGAGGACATGGATGCAAGTGACGCTGAAATAGAAGATGAGCTGATTCCGCCCCCAAAGGTAATTTCTTTTATTAATTGTAGCTGTGAGTTATACTCTTAAATACTTTGCTTTTTGGCCAATGACGCACATACACGCATTTAGCAGAAACTGAAATGAAATGACAAATGGTTGTGATTTTATTTCCAAGTGAACTGGAATATTGAATAGAAGGTTGGGGTGGGGTTTTACCTCCTCTCCATCCCTCGCTCATAGCAGATTGACGGTTGGAGGGGAGTGGATATGGATATTTGTCATCCGAGAAGGAACAATGTTTTTTCAGATTTTGAATATAGATTACCGAGACAAACAGTTTTTTCTTTGTATTAATGTTACGGATTAATTGCTCACCACAAGATTAGTGATGTAATGTCTGCTAACAAGGTAAATGGGGTCAGTTTTGATTTCATGATGACTTTAAACTTAGGACTTACTGGATTTTAAAGTAAGTTTCTGGTCAGTTTCAGTCTTGAGTTTCAACAATAACACTTTTGACCGAGAACAGGAAATGCCTACTTTAATCCATGAATATCTAGTTAAGTACTGCTGTATTTTTTTCTGCCCTAATAAAAACTGATTTTCCCCACAGAGGATCACCATGATGGAGAATAACATGATGTCCAGATATGCATCTGAATTCCATGAGCTGGAGAAGATTGGCTCTGGAGAGTTTGGTTCTGTTTTCAAATGCGTCAAGAGGTTGGACGGGTGTATCTACGCAATCAAACGTTCTAAAAAACCCCTGGCAGGCTCTGTGGATGAGTAAGTGGTCATTTTATGAATGTGTTTTCAACAACACTGACTGTATTGAATGGAGGTTCTTATTGTTTTCTAATTATTTCTGTGAATTCTCTCCCAATAGGCAAAATGCACTTCGTGAGGTATATGCACATGCAGTTCTTGGACAACACCCCCATGTTGTGAGGTATTACTCTGCCTGGGCGGAAGATGACCACATGCTGATTCAAAATGAGTACTGCAATGGTGGAACCCTGTCTGATGTCATCGCTGAGAACAACCGACGCATACACTTTCTGTCTGAGCTGGAGTTGAAGGATCTGCTACTGCAAGTCTCTCGTGGACTCAAGTATATTCACTCTACAGCACTTGTTCACATGGATATCAAGCCAAGTATGTTTTTGATCATTACAGCCTTCAGCCTAAAATATCTTGTTGATGCATTGTTAAATTTTCCTTTAATTATTATGCTTTAATTTTAAATCTTTTTTTTTTTCAGGCAATATATTCATTTCACGCAAACCTGCTCCAAGTGTAGAGGAATTTGAAGATGAAGAAGATGGGCCCACCACAAGTGTGGTGTACAAAATAGGTAAGATGCTGAAATTACATGCCCAGATGATTGTTTAATACAGACTTAATGAAGTGGACAAGATTTTAACAATCTCTTCTGTTTCAGGTGATCTAGGTCATGTTACAACGGTTACCAATCCACAAGTTGAAGAAGGTGACAGCAGATACCTGGCAAATGAAGTTCTTCAGGAGGTAAACACTTTTCTTTTTTTATTATTCTGGGTCTTAAGAATTCCTGGCAGGTCACAATCTTCTGTGAAATATCATGTATTTATTTAGCTGTTCTTACCCACAGGACTACAGTAACCTGAAAAAGGCAGACATATTTGCCCTTGCTCTGACTGTAGTCAGTGCCTCTGGAGCAGAACCCCTTCCCACCAATGGAGAAAAGTGGCACAAAATCCGACAGGGTATTCTGCCCCATATTCCACAAGTGCTATCTCAGGAATTTTTAAGCTTGTTGAAGGTAAGATTTCTTCTATAAAGAATTTCTAATTATAAGTAATTTTAGTAATCTGTAGTGCTTTTAAATTTTTTTTTGTTGGCAGAACTGTTGAATGGGGTCTTGAATGTTTGATTAAAATGTATATATCCCCTGACAGCTTATGATCCATCCTGACCCAACACGGCGACCCTCAACCACTGACCTAGTCAGACATCCCGTTCTTCTGACTGCTTCCAGAATGAGTGCTGACCAGCTGCGTGTAGAGCTCAACGCTGAGAAATTCAAGAATGCACTTTTGCAGAAGTATGTGATATATTCTTTCATAATTATTATTTATAAATAAAAAAAAAAAAAGCAAATTCTGGGCTACATTAAGAAGTCTTTAATTTTTTTATAAACATACTAAATCCTACTGGTGGAAGCTGTACTACTTTGGATTGAATTAATTTTCATTTTTTGTTTCTCAGGGAGCTAAAGAAAGCTCAGATGGCAAAGGCTGCAGCAGAGGAGAGGGTTCTGTCTACGGATCGCGTTCTTACACGTTCCACAGTCCAATCCAGCTCGAGAGCTTCTCGACTCATCGGAAAGAAGATGAACCGCTCTGTTAGCCTCACCATTTACTGAACTGAACTCCAGACAAAGGAGATGACTAATCCTGAGTGATAACTACAGTGGTGCTTATGAAAGATTGTGCACACAGACAGTTTTGTCTGTAGCCAGAAGGATGACACAGACTGTCCTGTGACTTATAGTGCTTACACTGTTTGACACAAGTACCATGGTCTATACTGAAGCTTGGGTCCTTCTGCATTGTTTTGGTAATAGCCTTTGAATATGTAAGCCAGATCTGCCTTACCAATTAGGCTTGCCATTTCAAAATCTTGACAGAATTGCCTTATATTAATTGGACACATTTTTAGTATAGATCTGTCTTCCTAATCCTTGCTTTAAGTTCCATAGGTAAGAGTCAAAATGGTCTTCCTGCACTTGCTTTCTCAAAGCTGCAGTGTTGCTCTTTACCAAATTGGAGATGTGTGCCCCTATTGAGCCCTGATATGTGAATGTACCAGATCGAAGATTTGTGCACCTTACTGCCTGTGAAAAATGCCTGTTGGGCCACAGAACTTGGGGGTTGAGTTAGATTGCCATTAAAATGAGCACTTTGGAGGCAATGGTGAGCTTGCCACAGAAAGCCTGCTGCTATTCATGTTCGTCTGTATCCTGTTAGGGTTGGAAGATTTTTTTTTTTCCCTTTTAAATAACTTTGAAATCAATTTATCCTTTAAAACAAGCAATATTTCATAATATCATCATCATTAAAGTGTTTGTGCTCCAGTGACTTTTTTTTGCAGATTACATTCATCCGTTTCTTTGCTTTGTTCAATCTTGTCAAATCTTGAATTTAACCATGTGACAAATGTATGCTTAAAACTGGAAGCAAATGATTTAAATGTACATATGTCATTCAAATCTCCAACCCTATTTTTGTAGCATTAAAACAATCTGTCCAGTTCATCTTATGTCCTTAGTTAATAATGTATAGTTTTGACTTATGTGCTACATAAACTACATTGATAGGGTACTGTTTAGATACTTTGCTCTTGTTAATCCTCAACTTCATTTTGTCTGTAAATATGTTCATTTTAATAAACCGTTTTCACCTAAATGAGACTAGTTTGCTTTATTTGAACTTTAACAGTTAACTTGCATTTGAAACAATGTTTGTAATTAAAACTTCACATTCTGAAGGCGCTAGAACAGGCAGCTTACCGTTTCTATGGTTACGCTCCAGCGAACCCAACTGCCTTTCGCATTTTGCGGGTACTGAAATGTGATGTGTAAAAAAAAAAAAAAAATTTGAGAGGTTCATAATTATCACCTTGGCTAATGATTATTGATGTCATACATTCCTGGCAAGTCTTTCAGCAGCACGCGCTCATCGCTGAGTGGTGCTCTAACTACGAGTTGAGTAGTTCTAGTTCATGTTATGGTTTGGTCATGTGACCCCGCTCTATTGTAAAATCTCATGAGAAAACAGTTCACATCAACAGCGACGCCAGACAGTAGTCGGGAAACACTACCTCTGAAAATGGGACTAAGGGACGAACTTCTCAAGTCAATATGGCATGCATTCACAGCCCTGGATGTGGATAAAAGTGGGAAAGTGTCTAAGTCACAGTTAAAGGTTTGTTTTTGCCTTGTAATTAAGTTTTTTCTCTTAAGTTTGGGCACTGGAGTGTAACCGTTGTTTCAATGGCTCAGTACGGGAAAATCCTAGTGTTCAAGGACGCGTGAATTATGCGCACTGACTGTAAATGTAACAATGTTTCATGTGACGTTGTCTGTAGAATTTCAAACTCTAGTTTGTTTCAAAACATCACACCGTTATAAAGTAGCCTACACTTGGACTGAGAGTGTTGTTTCTGAGGTCTGACTAATGCTGTGTGTTACAGATGAGGTATTAGATAATATACAAATGCAGCCAGACTCTTTTAACACTTTAGTTATTTTCTAATCGCTCCCAAAACGTTGACTTTGTTACAGACCTCTAAAACTGTATCCAATATTTAAAAACATTCAGATGAAATGGAAGAGTTATGCAAATTAATTAAGGTAATTATATCAACATTTTGTCCAACACATGAAAAGGTTCTCCCAAAATACACAACATGAGTGCTACAATGAATTCGGCTAAAAAAAACACTAGGTCTACTTCATAAGTGTGTAAGCACTGATTTAGATAACTATTATTGAATATGAATTTCCATGATTGAATTCTTATTGGATATGTTTTGGTGTTAATCTCAGTGGTGCCTTGCAGGTGCTTTCCCATAACCTCTGCACAGTGATGAAGATC
Organism: Chrosomus eos; assembly: GCA_036326025.1. Classification (NCBI taxonomy): domain Eukaryota; kingdom Metazoa; phylum Chordata; class Actinopteri; order Cypriniformes; family Leuciscidae; genus Chrosomus; species Chrosomus eos. Next base: position 35,355,114 of record CM070824.1, on the reverse strand, counting down.
CCTCATATCCTGTAGCTCTCGAGGAACACTTTAGAGATGATGATGAAGGTCCTGTTTCCAATCAGGGATACATGCCCTACCTGAACAGATTCATTCTGGACAAGGTGAGCACTTCTTTCATTGTCCAAAGTTTTGAGGATTGTGGGCCATCACTGAGTGGAAAAATGATCTTGCGACAAAAAATGTCCCCAATGTAGATCTTAGTTTTTCTCTAGATAAAATATATGTTGACTGTACTGACAAATAATGCTTTTGAGGGCCATTCTTATTACAAACAGCATGCAGTTTTTCATGCTGAGCCATGCACTTTATCATAAATGCTGTAATTATTTTATGGATGTTCATTTTCTTATGTGAAAATTTTTCATCTTCATGGAACACTTACCTCAATTTGACTAAAACAACTAGTGCATTTAGATCTCTTTAAAGTAAATGTTAGATAAAGTAATGAAAGGCATTCAAGCATGATTATTTGTGTTTCAATTTGCAAGAGAAATTATGTTGAAAGTAACACGTAAGAATTCTTGTGCAAAAGGAAACAGAAGAAGGGAAGAGATTTCTCAATGCACCACAAAGCAGTTTAACTCTGGTGTTTAGGCAAGATTTGTTGTTGGAAAAGGTATCATAAGCAACACTGAATTTTAATGCCTAAAACTCCTACAGTGGAAAGGCAAATTATACCCTTTGCCTATTTTATGGTTGTCTGAGGTCTCATGTGGGCATTTACATCACTAGCCACATATTGCCAGCTTTCTCTGGTCACACTTCTGCCTCTAATTGTATAGTTGTATGACTGACCAAACACTCACTCCACCCTGCTGCAAAGAGACCCGCCTTTCCCCTTTCACTGCATTCCATTTTGTTTCTCCGCCAAGTAATTTAACTTGTGGTCAGTGGGAGAAAACAAGTTACAGTGCTTCATTTAGTTTACACTCATACATTCACATACTGCACATACAGTCATGGCCTTCTGTCAGTACACAAACAGCTTAGTCACACATCTTAATTCTCATTGCAAGACCATTTATGATTGTGTGATTTTTTTGGGGGGTAAATTATGCCCCACATCTTTCATAGCCTTACAGCTCTTTTTTTCCAGAAATGCATTGTCTGTAAAATGCTCTGATGTCAAATGAGGAACAAAAGAGCGCAAACCAACATAAGACCAAAATAGATTGACGCTATATCAAAATGGGCTAGTGCTGTGTGACCCACTTCTTCTAATACGTGTGTGGTTGTACTCCAGTATAACATGCTTTGGCCACAATATGTTTAGAGTTCAAAACATGTTTGTTTCTCAGCTATGTTTTACTTGAGATGATAGTTAGATGATGCTCAAAAACTGTTCCAAACGACAGGAAACATATGCTACCTTTCAAAAGTTTGGGATTTAGTAATATTAATTATTACAAAGTACATTTAAATTTACTTAAATTTACTTAAAAGGAATAATAATTTACATTGATTTTAAAAAGAGTCAAGATTGTTACAAATAAATGCTTTTGAACTTTCTTATTTACATAAAATATTAAGCATAAACCACAGCCATTTTAAATCCTTATGTTTTAGAATATAATGTTGTTTTTAAAAAAAATATATTATTATTACTGTAATTATGAAATGCAGCCTTGGAGATCCACTAAAGTGTATAATTGACCATTGTCCCAGCAATTGATTTTCTACATGTGCTAGTTAAATGTATTTTATTTTACTCTGTCTTTCACCTCTTATAATAAAATAATTTGAAGTAAAATTAATACTGTATGTCCATTCCAGTAGCTGTGTAAAGTGAGATCATGTATGTGCAATTGGTTTTTATTCCTTACTTCTTTGTTATTATTAAAGTTGTTGACATAGTTGTTGAAGTTAGTTGACACTGTTTTGTGAACTTCTAGCTCACAATATTCAGTTTGTGCCATTATTACAGGTCAAATACAAGTAAATCTTCTATAGTTAGAAATATTCACTCAAAGAACTGATTGCATTGACTAGTTTTCAGCTGTAGCTGTCTTGCTCATCCCAAACACTTTATACAGTCAGAGAAACCATAAAGCAGTTATTCACAGGCGTGATAAAGTCCATTTATGAATGTGATGGAGCCTAAGCTCCACTGAATACAAATGAACAGCTTCATCTGTTGAAGAACAGAGGCTCCACTGGCCTCTCAGGTCTCCACAAGGCCCCTATTGTGAGGCTCCCGGAGAAAGCAGGGGCGCAATGGGAGGTGTGCGTGTAAGAGAGGGATCAAATCTGGCACATATATTAGTAAAGAGGAGCTGCCATTTCAAAACAAACAGACGTGCACCACTACAACTGAGATGGTGCTTGAGTTTACAGTGGATTACAGTGTTTTATGGGAGTTGTCTGGTCTCTTTTGTTGCAAACATTACTCCACAAGGACTCGAAATAGTAGGGCTACAATTGGTCAGCAGTTCAGCATCTTCTTGTCGTTTTGGTTTTAAAAGTATGAATTCATAATTAGATCTTAATTTAGACATGATAGGAAGTCCAGCATGCCTCTGTCAACTGTAGTCTCAAATTGTGTAATTTGAATATTTGCTGGGCTTATTTTTTTTTAAATTGAAATGTTTTTTTCTTCCTTTGGAGCGAAAAAGATAATCAATTTACACAAAATATATAATATAAAAAAACATGCAACATTTGTGAACAACAGCTGTTGTAATGTTGTAGATATTTGTTGAGCTGTTATTGTGCTGCTGACCTGGGTTTCCCAAAGCCAACTATAGTGTCAAATTACATCATTACCAATAGAGTTCAATGGAACCTGCAACCAAAGTTGGCTAACGCACCTCTCGTTATTTTGTTTCCATTTTTTGTATTTTATCTTTTTTATTCTTTGTCAATAATGTATATAGGTCTTATTGATATGTTGTAGGTTTATATTGAATAACGACTGTAATATGTTCCAGAGTAGACTAGCTTTAATTAGCTTTTGTCAGAGTTGTGTTCAATACACATTTAGCTGTTTTTTTTTTTTTTAGAACATGACGTCACCGTTTTAAAAAATTCGCAATTCGGATTTTTGTAGTTTACACAGAGACAATAGAGTGGTGCAGGTTTGACATCAGAACCTGGACGTCTAATTCGCCGCTGGTTCCTTCGAAGTTTTCCTCTGGGGTTTTATAATGGGGTTTTTGGTGTTTTTTTTGTGTAAAATAAAGCCGTGTTGTAAACATACCTTGACCATATTTTGCGTTGTGTTCAACAGCATAAATTACACACTCACACACACATAGCGAAAACACGCATTTTGAGTTATGTTCATTTTTGAAAACACACGTTTTTAATAAGTAAGTAACTGAGAGTAATTGACAGCTTGGGGTGTGAGTGTGTGCAGTGTGCATTGTAGAACAAAACTTCAAGTCAAGTCACCTTTAATGATATAGCACTTTATACAATACAGATTGTTTCAAAATAGCTTAACCGTGATAACAGGAAAATGATTAATTTCATCTGTTGTTCAGTTGAAGTCAGTTCAGCGTTGATTCAGTTCCGTTTGTAAAGATCATCAATTAATAAATTAGTTAATTTCATCTATAAAGCAGTTCTGCAAAAAGTTATGTCATTCTCCAGCTCAGATCAGTTCTCATACAACAGCGTTAGTACAGTCAGATTAATAGTATTGTTGAATATTAAGTGTCCCCGACTAAGCAAGCCAGAGGCGACGGTGCCAAGGAACCCAAACTCCATCAGCTTGGAATAAGGATGAGACTTACAGACTAGTATTAGCTTAGATGCTATTCTTCTTACGATGTAACAAGTACGTCGGGTGTAATACAGTAGGAAGTGCTCCCTATTCCGGTTGACCTAACAATAATTTAACTGGTTTGAATAATAAAATCATATGTTATATGTATGCCATGGTAAAGAGATGTGTTTTTAGTTTAGATTTACACTGACAGAGTGTGTCTGCTTCCTGAACAAGGCTAGGAAGACTATTTCAGAGTTTGGGTGCTAAATAGAAAAAAGGATCTACCGCCTGCAGTCGATTTAGATATTCTAGGTATTATCAACTTGCCAGAATTTTGAGATAGCAATAGACGTGAAGGACTATAATGCGTTAAGAGCTTGCTCAAGTACTGAGCTAAACCATTTAGTGCTTTGTAAGTAATTAGCAAGATTTTAAAATGTATGAGATGTGTTATAGGGAGCCAATGCCGTGTTGACACAACTTGGCTAGTGTGGTCATACTTCCTGGTTCTAGTAAGAACTCTAGCTGCTGCGTTTTTTTTTTTTTTTAACCGTGCAGGGCAACCACCCAGTAGAGCATTACAATAATCTAGCCTTGAGGTCATAAACACATTAACTTATTGTTCCCCATTTGTCATTGAGAGCATTTGTCTTTATTCAGATGTGAAGGAACCAGCGGCGAATTAGAATGAAGGGTTCTGACATCATACTTGCACCACTCTATAACAGCATTGTTTTCAAAAACTTGCACTTTGTAACACATTTTCAAAAGTTCGAGTTTTCAGGCCCCCAAAATGCTGTCGTCATGTAAATGAATGGCCGAAACGCATACAATGGTTTTTAGTTTTTAGTTGAGAACGCTGTCGTGTTAACGGCTCCAAAGCTTGCTTTGCTAAAATGTTTTGCAGTTTTCCCAACAGAATGTTTCAGATGTACTATTCAGATGGGCACTGGTTGCAAACTGTGCCCAGAATTCTCCAAAAGTATCCATGGGAACTCTAGTTAAGTACTGAGGGGAAAACATGTCTTATTTGCAGTGTTGTGTGTGCTTTGAATAGGTTTCAGGCCTTCTTTGCACTTGTAAACCAGATTCAGGACATTTTGTTCATTCTGATCTGTACATCAAATCTGCTTAGAGGTGAACCCATCCAACACTTTATTCGGCCCATTATTGTTTTGCATTTTCAGTTCCATAAGGTCTCATGAGGACTTTTTTCCCCCTGCAGGTCCAGGACAACTTTGACCGAATTGATTTTAACAGGATGTGTTGGACACTGTGTGCCAGAAAAAACCTAAACAGAAACCACCTTCTTATCTCAGATGATGATGCATTTAAGATCTGGTGCATTTTCAACTTTCTGTCTGAGGATAAATATCCGTTGGTCATGGTCGCTGAGGAGGTGAGAATGATATCTATATTTTTGCTAAATATTCCGAAACAAAATTTTACAAGAAAGAACCAGACAGCTTGGTAGAATAATTTGCAAAATGATGCAAACTTACATGCAATATGAAAAAGGTGCTACTAAATGTCCATGAGATTTCTATTTAGTAAATGTAGATGTAGAGATCTGCATACTGAAAAAAAATAGACATTTCTAAAACAGGGTTTCCACACCTTTAACCAATTATTTTTTGAGTAGTTTTTGATTACTGGAGAAAGATTTTCATAATTATTTCATTTCACACAAAGAGCAGACAAAATATTTTAGAGCTTAACAACATTTTTTATTCAACAATTTTAACAATTCAAATATTTAATGAATTTTCCTGCTTTTTCCAGGCATATTCCCGTATGTTTTTGGGAACCCTGGAAAGAGAACAGCCTTTGTCCAAGCTCATTTTATTATTTATAGTGTATTTTTAATCACCCACGATATTTTAATGTAAAAAAAAATACAGTATAGTTTATTCTCTGGTACTTCTGTTTTATAAATTTCTGTTAAGTTCTCCCATTCTGGTTATGATTGTGATCAGTCTGTAAGGAAGTTGTCAGCTTGCTGTAATTTTATGTCACTGTAATATCTGTGATATTTTAATAGAGAGGGAACTATATCAGTATCATTATACTTTTCTTAGTCATATAAATACAATTACTGAATGTGCTAAAGAGAACTCAAATCTATGTTGCACATGAAAAACTATCATCTTACTAAAAAACGTGCATATGTTCTAGGTCCACAAAAATACCTTTCCGTTTCTACATATTTCATTGAAGTATTAAAAAAGTATTGATATAATTATGTGTTTGTTCTCAGATAGAGTACTTCCTTCGTAAGCTAACGGATACCATGGGTGGCAGCTGGATCGAAGAAAAGTTTGAAGAGTACAAGCTCCAGCTGAGCAGCAAGAACCACTGTCTGATCGTGTGGGAGATGATCGAGTTGGTGGGTATGGGTCACTTCAGTAAGGGCATGGACCGCCAGACCCTCTCCATGGGCATTAATGAAGTGTTCCAGGAACTTATTCTGGATGTGCTCAAACAGGTAAGGAGGAGTACGGCTCCAGTATAATATAATTGTATACAGTATACACATACATACTGTTAGGGTTGTGTGCAGGTAGCTGAAGACGAGGACAAGGGCTTCAATACAATAGATTTATTAAACAAACTTAAAACATCCAAAAACAAACAGGAACAAAAGAACAGAACTCCAGGACTTCAGGGTTAACATACAACCATACATTGACAACGACCAACAAACACTGAGGGAAAACACAGGGCTTAAATGAACTGAACCAAACAAGATAATTAACTGAAAACAGGTGAATAGAATTGGTAATCAGACAGAGAGGGAAAACTAACAGGACTGAACCAAAAATCACACAAGACAGGGGAAAACAAGATCACAAAACAGAACTAAACACACTGAAACGTGACAGTACCTCCCCCCTCCCCGAAGGCGCGTCCCCGCGCCTATAACATCCAAAGGGGTGGGAGGGTGGGCGCCCTGGAGGCTGACGAGGGCATGGTGCAGGTCCGGGAAGCCTCCAGGGCGGAGCAGGCTGTGGGCGTGGCCACGGCGGAGCAGGCTGTGGGCGTGGCCAGGGCGGAGCAGGCTGTGGGCGTGCCCCTCGGGTGGCCACGGCGGTGAGGCCCCTTCGGGTGGCCCCCCCCCAAAAAATTAATGGGGAGAGTGACTGGATGAGGGACAGGCTCTGGGACAGGCTGGGCAGACGTGACGTGACTGACGTGGACCAGCGGTGAGGGCTCGGCACAGCTGGACGGGACCAGCGGTGAGGGCGCGGCAGGGCTGGACGGGACCAGCGGTGAGGGCTCGGCAGGGCTGGACGGGACTAGCGGTGAGGGCTCGGCAGGGCTGGACGGGACCAGCGGGGAAGAAGTCTCTGGCTGGACGGTCTTTGGCTGGACGGTCTCTGGCTGGACGGTCTCTGGCTGGACGGTCTCTGGCTGGACGGTCTCTGGCTGGACGGTCTCTGGCTGGATGTGACCAGCGGCGAAGACTTGACTGGGCTGGACGGGACCAGCGGCGAAGGCTTGACTGGGCTGGACGGGACCAGCGGCGAAGGCTTGACTGGGCTGGACGGGACCAGCGGTGAAGGCTTGACTGGGCTGGACGGGACCAGCGGTGAAGGCTTGACTGGGCTCTTGGTTGGCGACAAGGGCTCAGGCAAGACGTGGACATCAAGGTCAAGACTGCCAAGAAGATCCGGCATGGCGTGGTGATCAGGCATGACGTGATGCTCTGGCTGGACGTGGCTGACGTGAAGCTCTGGCTGGACGTGGCTGACGTGAAGCTCTGGCTGGACGTGGCTGACGTGAAGCTCTGGCTGGACGGGGCTGACGTGAAGCTCTGGCTGGACGGGCTGACGTGAAGCTCTGGCTGGACGTGGCTGACGTGAAGCTCTGGCTGGACGTGGCTGACGTGAAGCTCTGGCTGGACGTGGCTGACGTGAAGCTCTGGCTGGACGTGGCTGACGTGAAGCTCTGGCTGGACGTGGCTGTCGTGAAGCAGTGAAGGCTCTGTGCTGGACGGGCTGACGTGGAGTGCTGATGGTGACATGGCGTGCCACGGAATGAAGCTGTCCAGACATCTAGAGAGGGCCTCTCTCCAATCCAGACCAGCGATGTCTGGGAGTTCCCGTGGATCTACCTCCTGGGCCCCAAGCCGGTAACAAGCCTTTATCACCTCGTTGCTCAGAGAGGAAGAAGCAACTAGGGGAACGAACCCCCATGTGTATTGGAATAGATCGTGGCTCTCCATCGCCAAAGCCGTTATCTGTCCAACAAGCTCCCAGCTCATCTTGTTTGTGTTGGTTGGTCGTTCTGTTAGGGTTGTGTGCAGGTAGCTGAAGACGAGGACAAGGGCTTCAATACAATAGATTTATTAAACAAACTTAAAACATCCAAAAACAAACAGGAACAAAAGAACAGAACTCCAGGACTTCAGGGTTAACATACAACCATACATTGACAACGACCAACAAACACTGAGGGAAAACACAGGGCTTAAATGAACTGAACCAAACGAGATAATTAACTGAAAACAGGTGAATAGAATTGGTAATCAGACAGAGAGGGAAAACTAACAGGACTGAACCAAAAGTCACACAAGACAGGGGAAAACAAGATCACAAAACAGAACTAAACACACTGAAACGTGACACATACAGGGTACCTTTTGCCATAATTTCCATTGGCCTTAGAATTGAGAAAATCTGCTGGCCATAAATATTTCTAATTGGCTATCAAACTATGAAGTGTTTTTCCTTTCATATTTTTGACAAAAATGGATGAGCCAGGGTTCATCTTTCAGGGAACTGGCACCTCTCACAAATGCTTTTCTCCATAACTTGGAGAAAAACATTTTAAATGAAAATTTCAGTGAGGTAAAAGTTGTTAGGAGACAAGTTTCTTTAGTAAATGGTTTGTTTTGCATCATGTCATCATTCGATCATGTATTATATATTTTAATTTGATATTTGTTTGGTGTTATCTTGAGGACCCCCTCAAAAACGAGATGTTCCATCTCAAGGGATTATCCTCTAATAAAATGAAATAAAAATAATGGCATATTTCCTAATTAATTTATATAAGTACTAAATAAAGTTACCAGTCAATTTTCGTCTTATTTGGGTGGGGTTAATTTTGGACCCAAAATAATTTAATTATAATATTATAGACAGTGCTCATACCCTTTGAAGGATATGTTTGATGTACACATTAAAAACACTAATATTGTGAAATTATTTTACAATTTAAAACAAACGTTTTCTATTTTAAAAGGTAATTTATTCCTGTGATGGGCAAAGCTGAAATTGCAGCAGCCATTACGTAGTCTTCAGTGTCATATGAGCCTTCAGAAATCATTCAAATATGCTGATTTGGTGCTCAATAAACATTTCTAATTGTTATTATTGTTGAAAACAGTTGTGCTGCTTAATATTTTTGTGGAAACCATGATATGTTTTTCCAGGATTGTTATTTCTATTTATTAGTTTTTCAAATCTTGTGTCTTTACTGTCACTTTTGATCAATTTAATGCATCATTTTGAATGATAGTGTATATCCATTATTTTTTTTTAAGTATAGTCAATATCTTGCTCAGTAAGTAAACTATGAGCAGTAAGTATGTGAATTTGCTATGCAAAAATTTACAGTTCTGCTCATTAAGTCATTTTGAAATAACATGGAAAATCTGGTTTGATTTAATCAGTGTTTCACTTTTGGTGGCTGTTGCCAAACCTGTTACAATTCAATTTCCTCATGGTTAAGAATGTAAGACTTAAGTCATACCTGGAATGTTAATGTCTTAACAGAGTGTAGAATGCAATACAAATGTTAATAATGACCTTAAATAGTGACGTCGGGCTATCAGCCATTATATCAGTTGCCTGTGTTTTGATGTCTGTATGTTTTGTAGATCTGAGGGCAGTGTGAACAAATCACACTTGCATCAGTGCTGTTTTCTGCTTTGACTGTGAATGAGAGAGAGATTGGTGCCAAGGCCAGCTGTGCAAAAACAGGAAAAGATACAGATTAACTAAGTCATAGGAAACTGATTCTTAAACAGGACGTACTTACATGGCTTAAAATGTGCATTCAGTGTTAAAGACGCCTTAGAAAGAAAAAGAGCATGTGAGTCAGCATGGGTATCCAGACTTTTTGGTCCATTTAGCACTTGTAGCAGTGATACAGAATGACTCATAGATAATTTGAGGAGTAGGACTCACTGTTGTTTCCAGTTGTTGGCTCCACCAGCAAGGAATTGTCAACTGAACTGCAATGTGACCTGTTACAGGGTTACATGATGAAAAAGGGCCACAAAAGGAAGAATTGGACCGAGCGGTGGTTCCTGTTGAAGCCCAGTGTAATTTCATACTATGCCAGTGAAGATCTTACAGAGAAGAAAGGAGACATACAACTAGATGGAAACTGTTGTGTTGAGGCAAGAATGTTTTTTTTGCAATGATTTATTGTAAACATGATCTCAGCTTGGCTTTTACTTTAAGTGAAGTCTGTCTGCAGTTGTTATGGTGACATCATTCTCATGGTTGCATTTCCTTTTCCTCTTCTTGTGATGACCTCATGCATTCCTGTGCAGTCCTTACCCGATAAGGAGGGCAAAAAGTGCCTTTTCTATGTTAAGTGCTCTGACAAAAGCTTTGAAATCAGCGCCTCCGATAAGAAGAAAAGACAAGAGTGGATTCAAGGTGAGATATGAATTATCCAATCAAAAGCTTGGTCACATTGGGTCTCATTCACTAATAATTGCGTGGATTATTTCATATTTGTGCGCGCAGGAGAACGTCTCACTGCCTAATTCACAACACATTCGTACACATGAATCTGTTCTTAACATCTTTCTGATGTTATTGAATTTGGAGTATTCGAAATGAGCAACAGTGTGCTCGAGGTTAGTCATTTACATAAAACACGGCCAAACCATCTCCATATAAGGGCTTTCCGCACACCTTCTCGTCACACTCGTCAAACTTGCCGCCGTTTGCAGACGCACTATTGTGCCATTTCATTCACCAGTTCTCACAATAAACACTTTTTAGACCCAGATTACAAACCTCTCATAGGCCAGCTGTACATGCGCATATTTGTGTTATTCAGAGAAACCTCGCAGCTGAAGCTATAACGCAGCTTTTCTTGGATTTTATAATACAATTAATGCAACATAATTCAATATAATTATAGTTGCTTTAGGATGAAATATAATGCATAGGCTGATTTGGTGCTCAAAAAAACATGTTATCATTATCAATGTTGAAAGTTTTCTCGATTCTTTGAATAGAAAGTTTAAAAGAACAGCATTTATTTGAAACTGAAATCTTTTGTAACACTCATTTTTTGAATCCTTGCGGTAGTGTAGTGGTACTGTAGTTTTGAATACTTTACTATTATTCTAAAATGTGGCAAATACTCTAATAAAGAATGAGTAGGTCTGAGAAAAGTGTACTGGAGCGTATACTGTTTATATTGTTTCATTATACTAACCTGACAATGGCGAATAACAATAAAGGATATTACATTTTTGTGAGAGTTATCTTGTTAATACCGGTATTGAAATATTGAATATTTTCTGTCATTTATGCCCACTCAGGTATTCAGACTTGCATCACACTACTGAAGGTCGGACGTCCGGCTCCACACCACGAGGCACGGCAGAAACGGCGAGAGTTACGACAGAAACAACAGGCTGAGCAGGAAGAACTGGAGCTGAGGATGAGAGAGCTGCAGACGGCCAATGAGAACAAACAGAGAGAGCTGGAGGCCATGAGGAAGGTCTGTAATGTTCTACAACAATAGCTGCTGAACTTCCAGTCTCTCTAAGTTTCTAGCAACTCACAAACAAATCTCTCTCAGACCTTTTACTGGAAATTACATGTTTTGTTCCTTCTACATTTCAAAATTTCATTTAAATTTGATTTTGTCGTGATTAAACAAAACAATCCTTGCAAAATGTTACTATCTCTGGACAATTTGACTACAACTATGGGACTAAAAACCTGTATCTAGTCATGTATGGAATGGCAAAAACATTTTGCATTTAAAATTAAAAGATAAAGTGTTGTAGGTATTATGAACAAAACTACAAACATACTGCACTGCAGTTTAATGAGTGAAACAGGAACTTTGTCTGTTGCCACACTGACCATTCATGAAACAATGTTTCCCCAGGAACCCACGGTGGTTCTTTGTAATCTCTCTCTCTCTGCTATTCATGAATTTTGATGTCACTGAAACCTTTTTCTTTGATTTCAAGTACCACCTTCCCTATTCAGACCCTCTACAGAAACTTTCAGCATAAGTTGTTTCATCGTAAACAGCCTGTGCTGAAAGCTGAAATCAGATTAGCTTGAGTGTGTGGTTTCACACCCTATAGAGAGATGTGGATTGAGCAAAGCAGTGAGTTTAGTATGTATGTGTGAGAGTTGGGATTTGGAGAAATGGTGTTTTCTCATCTAACCCCTCTTAACCTTCTTTCATCTCATTTCTCGTTATCCTAATTATATTTTCTGGCTGAGTGATTTAATATTGTTAAATCAGGGTTTAGCCAGACTTATCCCCAATGAGTTTTGTCATCAGCAAGTGGATTAAAATCTGTAAGATAAGCATTACCATGAACAGATTTAGCACATTGACTAATCAACCAAGACTGAGATTTTAATGGTGAGCATTTAAATGTTGAGTAATGTGCAGTAAAGGAATTTGTCTTTCGTTTGTCTGCGTTTATAGACTTAAAGCAATACTAAATTAATCTTTTGACATACAAATATAAATCAATAATTAAGACTTGATTATTTGACTAGCTATACACAAGAACCACTATAAACTATTTGAAAAAATTCAAACATTTACTTGACAAAAGTTTTTTTCATCATTTTATATATATATTCTGTCAACATTTACTCACTCTTAAGTTGTTCCAAACCTGTATGATTTTTTTTCTTCTGCTGAACACAAAAGACGATATTTTGAAGAATACCGGTATGGGTTACTTAACAGTTTATAGACCCCATTGACTTCCATAGTATGGAAAAAAAATACTATGGAAGTCAATTGGGTCCATCAACTGTTATTACAGACATTCTTCAAAATACTTTCTTTTGTGTTCAGCTGAAGAAAAAACGAACAGCTGATTACAGTATATTACACTCAATACAATATTCTCTGATAGAAAACCAGTGTTACAGTAAATACAGTGTTAACTGGAAACAATCATTTAATTTACGGTGATGGACAAGTTCTCATTGTCTGGTCCAGTTGTGTCTGAACTGTTGTCTGAATGGAGAACAGTCCAGCATTGATGTGTCAGTGCCTCTCCCCCTGTCCTCTAATACATGGCAGGACAATAGGGGCCTGGGGAGAGAGCTTGAGAGGGCCGTTCAAAACCCTGAGGAGTTCAAACTGGAACAATACCTGCCCTGTCATTCAGCACGGCCACCTGGGATCTTACACTGACCTGCCATCTGAGCACAACCATATAGACAGTGATTGAGGGGTGAGACTGTGGTCAGCTGTGTAAATGCAGGATATATTGTTGCTGTTTATATTTAACTAGAAATAAAAAAATATATATTCTGGCCTTTACAACATTGTGCTGAAGATTTATAGGTGTGGATGTGTCAGTTTTAGTGGTTCTGTGGTTTATTTGTGTTTGGTTTGCTGAAAGATCCTGCTGTGCTAAAGTTTGCGTATACACTTTCACTGGCCCTAATCCAGATGGTACTGCCCATCTCTGGGTAGTGGTATTATGATCCAATGAAGAGACGTTGCTTGTTTCCTGCTTTAATAGCCAACTCTTAAAATCCAGTTCCACACATGTACCTGTTTTCTTTACAAATTAAGTCTTTGTGTTGCACAGAAACTAGAGGAGGCCGCAGCCAATGCAACAGAAGAGGAACGCAGACGTCTGCAGACACAGAACGAGCTGCAGGATCTCTACCGGGTGGAAATGGAAAAAGAAAAAATGGTACTTGTTTTCTCTGTATACCTGATTGGTGACTGTTTGGCTAGCTTTCTATTGACATAGTACTCACCCTTCTATGGTTTTGATGTCATGCACCTAGAGATGTTAATCTGACCAATAGCAGTCATTGATTACTTCAGCTCCACGGGGCCTTATTTGATTATTACAGGAAGTACGCTGAGCATATGTTCTGCTTTCAACTATTATAACTGGAAATGTGGAAGCACAAAATTTCACACGTAAAAAAAATATTCTCTCTGCACTGATACATTAGATTTTATGGCATCTTTTTAAAGGGAGAGTTCACCTAAAAATGAAATTGGTCATCATCATGTGGTTCCAAACCTGAATGACTTTACTTTCTTCTGTGGAAGTGGAACACAAAAGATATTTTGAAAAATGTTTTTATCCAATTAAAGTCAATGGGGTCTAGTGTTTCTACAATTAAAACATTATTTGAAATATCTTCTCATGTGTTCTGCAGAATAAGGGATTTTTAAAATAAGTTTTTGTGTTTTAGGTGCGGCAGCAAATGGAGGAACAGGTGGCTCAAAAGTCCAGTGAGTTAGAGCAGTATCTGCAGCGTGTACGGGAGCTGGAGAGCATGTACCACCGCTTAGAAGAAGCACTAGAGGATGAAAGACAGGCCAGACAGGATGAGGAAACTGTCAGAAAACTACAGGCCAGGTAAATATGTGTATAGTCAGGGCCATTTATGACCATTTTGGTGGCCTATATCAGCAATATACTGTAGTTTAAGATATGAACAGGACGCTTTGTTTCCGGGTCATTTTTAAATGGTAAAGATCACCTAATAATTGTGTTATTTTGGTGACAAGTCATTTACAGTGGTGGACAAAGCAAGTTACTGTACTTAAGTAAAGATAGTCTGTCTCTTCCAAGCCTATTTGTTTAGTTCCTTGCTGTAGTTTATGTAAGAAGCTGTAGTTTGATCTGCTCAGTAGTTCCAAAGAAACTTTATATAAAAATGATTATACCATAGACACACAGTTGAGGCTTGAAGGTCATGTGGCACCTGGAATGGGGCAACCTAAAAAAAGGGCCGTCCATTTCCTTGTAAGGTGGGAAGTTGCAGTAGCGTCACAAACGCATGATGTCGGTTCAAGTCTGCAGTTCCTGTTCCCTGTCTCACCCCACGAAAGCCATCTCTCTTCCTGTGTTAGTGCTGACCCATCGCAAGCTCATCACTTTACTCAAACACACACAAACCGACACAAACTGCACTATTAACCCGTGTGTAAATTCCCCTCATTTATATGGCCTTGCAAAGGCCATTCTGTTTAAAATATGTACAATTCAATGTGTACATGCCTGCTTTATACAGTCTATTTTAGGTCACATGAGTTTATATATAGTAAAAAATGTATCTTAAATTTACTTTACTTCACATGTCAGTACTTTGCAGGGTTGTTATTTAACGTCATCTGTTATATTCTTTTGCAACATCAATATGGACTTGTTGTGGAATTTTAAATGCATTGTAAAGCAAACACATGAGGAGAGTTCTCCACATAAAAGACCCACAACTGGCAGATCAATATGCTACTACTTTTCTCTCCAATACAGTAGGAAATTAAATGAAATGTGGAGGAATTCAACTGACAAGATAATAGACAGGCCAGTTTAGTGACAGGATGCGTGTAACTATGCGACAGAGCGCCTTTTAAAAGAAGCAATTTAATGACACACACGATAGTATGTCCCAAAGCTTGTCTACCCTTTTGCTACACACTCAAAAGTACGTACTTTTTCTTCACAAAAAGAGTACATACTTTTAGGGTGTAGTATAAGTAGGCAAGTTGAAACAATAAAAACAATAAAATTAAACACAAATGAGATGTTTATCTAAAGTCATTTTTGCTTATGGTTGAATTGGATCATCGAAGATCAGTAGAAAAAGCAGTTTGTATATTTATGTCATTTAACATTTAATTATATATAATTAGCTATTCTGAGTTTGTATTTCACTATTTTTATTAATTTTAAGGAATACTGAATCTGTTTTTGTGCAAGTCAGATGAGTAAATGCATGCTCACATTTATTCAAGAACTACAGTAACAACGCCTCTGCACTTACTCCCGATTTCTCTCAACATGTGGACAGGAGAGGTGTCAGTCAACAAATGGGAAGACACAGTAACTTAAATAACTTTTTTGAAAAAGTAACTCAGATTATTTGTCAATTTAAAAGTAATGTGTATGCGTTACTTACTGTTTACTTGAAAACGTATTCTGATTACGTAACTGGTAATGTGTTACCCCTCAACACTGCTAAAATACACTCTTAAACTGGTACTGGCAGTGTTATTTCATTAACACACTATGACGAATTGTTTATAATATATACTTTTTTGTGGCATAGCAGTAACGCAACAGCTTGCGACAAGGATTTACCACTTCCTCCCGCCACTTTTCTGTTTGCTTCTCTATCTGATAAAGATCTAAAAAGCTTGTAAATATAGTGTAATAGCATTTGAAAATGAAATGTTTTTTAAATGCGATCATGTGTATCTCTGTCTGCTGCAGTCTGTTGGAGGAGGAGGTATCCAAGCGCGCAGAGCTGGAGCAGATACACCTGTATCAACAGCAGACCATTTCTCAGACACAAGCAGAGAAGCAGGAGCTGGAACGAGAACGTCTGGCAAAGGAAAGCGCTTTGGACTCTGCCATGCAGCAGCTGCAGCAGCTCGAGGCGGACAGACAGGGGGCTCTGGAGCAGTATGAGGTAAGACACTAGAATAATATAGCTGCAGGCTAATTATACTCAAGTTGTGATCCGTCTTGCTCTCAAAAATGTTCCTGTGTAGATTGCCATCTAGTGGCTGAATTGGTGCAATGCAACAACTCTTTTATATTGCTACTTCCATTGACGGGTTTGTATGTTTTTGTCTGAGCAGGAGGTGATGAAGAAACTAGCAGATGCTGCTAATAATACAAAGAGCTGGAAAGACAAGGTGACCCACCATGAGGGACTCATACGGCTCATTCAGCCAGGTGAACTATTTTTTAATTTACCAGCACCTGATCTTTTCACATATGACTATCATTTTTAGGTTAAAGGATTAGTTCACTTTAAAAAAAACTTTTGCTGATAATTTACTCACCCCCATGTCATCCAAGATGTCCATGTCTTTCTTTCTTCAGTCGAAAAGAAATTAAGGTTTTTGATGAAAACATTCTAGGATTTTTCTCCATGTAATGTAATACACTGGTAGTCAAAGGGTTCAAAGTCCAAATGACAGTTTCAGTGCACCTTTAAATGACTTTAAACGACACCAGACGATGCATAAGGGCCATTACATAGTCAACGCATTGATACGCATACGCGTCCGCAAGGCTACGCATCGCTACGCTTCGGCCGCCATTATGCGTCGATGCGTAGCCAAATGTGTCGTCCTAGTTTTTGATACGCGACGCACCGATGCACGCAATACTATGCGTTGTCTGTGGGGGCGACATTGCAAGTATTGTACATTAATTCAAGTATATTTTGTTTACAGAAGAAGGTTTGAATACAATGGCGGGCGAAGAGGACAAATTATGCGAGCGTATACATCCGCATTTATATTGTATAATAAAATGTTTTTTCAGACAATACAATGACAAACAAACATCTGTGAAGAGCCTCTTACCATACACCCGAGTGTCATCTGCTGTCATATATGACAGTTCCTCGTAATTACACTCCAATTAAATAGAGTTGGAAAATGCCTGGAGAGAGGTTGCAACCGCGATGGGAAAGACCGTAGATAAGGTGAAAACCATGGTGAAAACAGATTGGAAAAGTGCCTGTGACAAATTTACTCTACTACCCCCTGTTGCGTGAGCGGTGTACTGCATTTCACGCATCGCCCGTGATGCCTGCGTCTGCTTGCGTCCACTGTTTTGACTATGAAAGGGAGCGCGTCGCTCGCGTCGTTCGCGTTGCTTGCTCGCGTAGCTCGCGTTGACTATGTAACGGCCCTAAGGGTCTTATCTTGCGAAACGATCGTCATTTCTAAAATAAATAAATAAAAAAGTAAGTTTATGCCTTGCTCTTGCATCCATGATGCGTGGTCGCGACTCTCTCCTGTTTGAACTCGTTCATCAAAATGAACGAATCTTTTTTCGAGTCGTTTCGTTCATTCAACAAACAGACTCAGGCTGTGTCCGAAATCTCCCACTACTCACTATATAGTGGACTATATAGTGAGTTCGCCATTTTGTAGTGCTGTCCGAATGTATAGTGATGATTATGATACCCTATATATTCCACTGAATGTATCCCAGAATGCATTTTGAAAAGTAGTGTACAACCGATGGTCACTAACCCAAGCCCTACATACCATCATGCATTGCGCTGATCGTAAAAAAGGCGGATGGACGTCAAGGAGAGCAGCACGACAATACGAATTGCGACAGTAATGCCGTTGTCGTGCCGAAAAGTGATGGTCCGCTGAGAATTGATGGCCGGCCGCGGGAGCGCGCACAGCGTGTTAAAGCTGTATCGCCTTTTCATACAGTTGCTTTTATGTGGATCAAACAGACATAACGTGCAAATAAACATCAGATTATGTCTGTGGTAATAGCACTCACCTGTAAAGGGCCAATACAATCATTAAAATGGAGTATTTCACCTGCCAAAAAGTGATTGAAGCCTCTACTTATTGACTGAAAGGTTATTTCTGCCCTGAACTCAGTTGCTTATATTCACGAGGGTTAAATATGACTGATTATAACTCACCTACTACTTTTTACCTATTAAAATACATGTAAAGGGCCAATACAACCATTAAAATGCAGTATTTCACCTGCCAAAAAGTGATTGATGCCTCTACTTATTGACTGAAAGGTTATTTCTGCCCTGAACTCAGTTGCTTATATTCACGAGGGTTAAATATGACTGATTATAACTCACCTACTACTTTTTACCTATTAAAATACCTGTAAAGGGCCAATACAACCATTAAAATGCAGTATTTCACCTGCCAAAAAGTGATTGAAGCCTCTACTTATTGACTGAAAGGTTATTTCTGCCCTGAACTCAGTTGCTTATATTCACGAGGGTTAAATATGACTGATTATAACTCACCTACTACTTTTTACCTATTAAAATACATGTAAAGGGCCAATACAACCATTAAAATGCAGTATTTCACCTGCCAAAAAGTGATTGATGCCTCTACTTATTGACTGAAAGGTTATTTCTGCCCTGAACTCAGTTGCTTATATTCACGAGGGTTAAATATGACTGATTATAACTCACCTACTACTTTTTACCTATTAAAATACCTGTAAAGGGCCAATACAACCATTAAAATGCAGTATTTCACCTGCCAAAAAGTGATTGATGCCTCTACTTATTGACTGAAAGGTTATTTCTGCCCTGAACTCAGTTGCTTATATTCACGAGGGTTAAATATGACTGATTATAACTCACCTACTACTTTTTATCTATTAAAATACATGTAAAGGGCCAATACAACCATTAAAATGCAGTATTTCACCTGTCAAAAAGTGATTGAAGCCTCTACTTATTGACTGAAAGGTTATTTCTGCCCTGAAATCAGTTGCTTATATTATATTATATAATAAGTAGAGGCTTCAATCACTTTTTGGCAGGTGAAATATTATAATGGTTGTATTGGCCTGTAAGGCCGTCTAATTCGATCCAATTGCGGTACTCGATTAGAGGTGAAGCTCTCACGCGTGTACCGTCTTTTCTCATGGCAAAGAGATTTTTAATTAAATGCAATACATTTTATCTTATGTATTAACTCGTTTCATCTGACTCCATAAAATGAAAAGGTTTTTCAATGATATCTGTGCATCATTAAATATATGTTAAAGTTTGACTATTCCTTTTAACTCCAATGAAAATAAAGCCAAAGTCTGTTAGAATAATCAAATATTACAATTTATTATGTCAGGTAAATGTATTATTACAATTCCATAATCAATTGAAAGATAATCAATGCAAACCATCAAATGTTCTAGAATAAAGAGGAAAATCCTTTACCCGACATTGTATGGCTACGTGAGCTGAGAGTCGCGAGATCTGAATACAGAAAAGGCCCTGAGCTCTCGCTGCGTTTCATTATATAGGCTAACCATGGATATTTGCATTCAGAAGTTCACACCTTTTGGGGGTTAGGCTAGAGACCACATTCCTTTGTGTGCCAGTTATCTCTAAACTCTTAAAACCTTATTACCTTTTGATTTACTTCTTTGGGAATGAGACATTTGTACCAGTCACACTGAGACATTTCAAATAATACCAAAACATGTATCAAACTTGATGATATTCATTCATATTAAACCATATATATATTCTTATGTGAGTTTTAGGAGTTACTGAGAGAGAGAATGAAATGCAGATGAGGTGAGACTTTTTGTCTCAGGGGAAGAGGGGGGAAGTCAAATGTTAATTTCCAGCAAGATCCTTTGTTTCATCGACCAGTGGTCAAAGTCTATCTCTTCAACCAGTTTCTCCAGTCTTACAGGCCCTTTACATGTATTTTAATAGATAAAAAGTAGTAGGTGAGTTATAATCAGTCATATTTAACCCTCATGAATATAAGCAACTGAGTTCAGGGCAGAAATAACCTTTCAGTCAATAAGTAGAGGCTTCAATCACTTTTTGGCAGGTGAAATACTGCATTTTAATGGTTGTATTGGCCCTTTACATGTATTTTAATAGGTAAAAAGTAGTAGGTGAGTTATAATCAGTCATATTTAACCCTCGTGAATATAAGCAACTGAGTTCAGGGCAGAAATAACCTTTCAGTCAATAAGTAGAGGCTTCAATCACTTTTTGGCAGGTGAAATACTGCATTTTAATGGTTGTATTGGCCCTTTACATGTATTTTAATAGGTAAAAAGTAGTAGGTGAGTTATAATCAGTCATATTTAACCCTCGTGAATATAAGCAACTGAGTTCAGGGCAGAAATAACCTTTCAGTCAATAAGTAGAGGCTTCAATCACTTTTTGGCAGGTGAAATACTGCATTTTAATGATTGTATTGGCCCTTTACAGGTGAGTGCTATTACCACAGACATAATCTGATGTTTATTTGCACGTTATGTCTGTTTGAT
This sequence comes from Chrosomus eos, assembly GCA_036326025.1. Taxonomy (NCBI): domain Eukaryota; kingdom Metazoa; phylum Chordata; class Actinopteri; order Cypriniformes; family Leuciscidae; genus Chrosomus; species Chrosomus eos. The sequence continues at coordinate 35,334,364 of CM070824.1, read as the reverse complement.
CCACATAAAAGCAACTGTATGAAAAGGCGATACAGCTTTAACACGCTGTGCGCGCTCCCGCGGCCGGCCATCAATTCTCGGCGGACCATCACTTTTCGGCACGACACCGTAATCAACGGCGCCGAGAGACGATCGAGTAGTGTCCGAAAGTGGTGTTTCTATTATGCTGGTGAGCTCACTGTATAGTGCTCTACTCCCTACCCCATACATAGGGGTTAGGGAGTAGTGGTTTGAGTGGAGATTTCGGACACAGCCTCATTCATTTTGATGAACGAGTTCAAACAGGAGAGAGTCGCGACCACGCATCACGGAACAGAGCAAGGCATAAACTTACTTTTTTATTTATTTATTTTAGAAATGACGATCGTTTCGCAAGATAAGACACTTATGCATCGTCTGGTGTCGTTTAAAGTCATTGAAAGGTGCACAGAAACTGTAATTTGGACTTTGAACCTTTGACTATCAGTGTATTACATTACATGGAGAAAAATCCTAGAATGTTTTCATCAAAAACCTTAATTTCTTTTCGACTGAAGAAAGAAAGACATGGACATCTTGGATGACATGGGGGTGAGTAAATTATCAGCAAAAGTTTTTTTTAAAAGTGAACTAATCCTTTAAGCCTTATTCACATCGAGACTGCTCACATTTTTGACAACAAAAGATAATAAAATGCATCTATATTAACCCCTTCACACCAATTATGTAATATACTGCGATGGACCATCATTTTTGGATTTATTACTCTTTTTATTATCATTATTATAACTAATTACAACAATAAATTCACTATTGTTATAGATGTAATTATTGTCTGTATTAATAATAATAAACAACAACAATAATAACTGTTTATTTTTTTAATAATATTAACAGTTTATTATTATTTACTGATCATAGTGTCATACAAATGCAGTTGACTGTTTATGCTCATTTTAATCTAATTTGTGATTAAATTTAGATTAGTGTCTGCTAAATTCATTAATTTTCATATCTTATTGTATGTTTTTTTTCAGGTCCTAAGCACCCTCAGAAAATCACAAACTGGGGACCTGCAGCATTCACAGAGGCAGAACTGAGTCTGAGAGAAAAGGACTGGCAGGTCAAGAAAAACAGGCCTGCTACACCACAGTAGTGCACTTAAAGTTTTGTTAGTTGTGCTGTGCTGTTAATACACCGTTACTGTAGATAAAGTCACTAGTGAAGTATGTATGCTGCCTCTGTGGGGTTAGTCTCTGACCACACTAAACCTGTAGGCCACTTGACTTTACATAGGGTAAAGTTTAGCCTGGCTTCATCTGAAGAATCGTGTCTCACCATTGCAATCTATACTGTAACATTCCAGTGTCATTTGGCCCTCTGCTTTGAAGTGATTTTATACATTTTTGTATGATGTTCTCTTGTGAATGTGTTCATTTTGGTGCATTTCCACCAAAGTAATGGCAGATGTTTCTTTCCCGTGAGTTTTAATTTTTATAATAGTAAAAAAACAACAACAATGAAGTGAAAAACCTTGCTGACAAAGGAACTTTTTACAAAGTGCACTTATGCATACATTGCAGTCATCTCTAATTTCGTTTTTTTTAATGTATTAAAGATGTCTATCGTCAATCATGTAAAATGGACTAATGAAAAACATTCTGATAATTTATAGCTACCATGCATAATACTTTTGCAAGAACCGTTCACATAGCAATTGTACCCATTCTTATTCAAGGAGACACGATTGCAGTATTAACTAATTATTAACGAAACTCATTACCACAATTTATCTGTGTTTTTTGGGATTATTCAGTCAGTTACAATACCGTACCAAACTAATGTGTTTGCCTCAAACTAATGCCCAGATTTAAGTCCTGAGACTGTATTGTTTATCATTCAATAAACAGGCATTATTTAATAGTTGTAAATTATTTCTTTTCTGTATTATAGAACCTACTGCCTTGATACGGGAGTATTATTTTTTTTTTCAGTGCATGAAAGGTGAAAGGTTTTAATAGTAACCGTCCACAAGGGGTCGCTAGATTATTGTATTTACAGCCCTGCTTGTAGAAACGGTTGGAAATTGGATGTGAAGGAAACTTAAATTGGGTTGAAAAGGGACCTGGCTAATTGCTGAAATGTTTAAATACATCTATAAATATGTAATGTATTCCTAATTCATATTGGACAAATTTGTTTGAGAATTTCAATTTGAGAACTCAAAAAAGCTTTTATGTCGGATATCACGAGTTGTCATCTGTTAAAGTAGCGGCTCCTGACCGTAAATGTGGGTAGGGGCGTAGGGCAGATTCTGAACCTTAGCGCTAGTTTATGATACACCTTTTGTTTTATTTATATCTATATTTTGTTATATCATGCTTTATATTCTAATCGCTGAACACATCAGACACACTTTTGGCAGAATTAAAAAAAAAAACCAAACAAACAAAAAAAAAACACTTTTGGCAGAATTCCAACATCCTTGCTTCATTCAGCCTGAGGGAGGCGCTGTAATGATGATTGACAGACTTCAGTACACACTACAAATGTCATCTTAGAATTGCCTTAAAGGTACAATATGTAGGATTTTTCACCACCAGGGGTCGCTAACCTCTTACAATAACAAAGGCGTATATTGATGACGTATATTCCGCATTAAGCGTAATTATTATGAATCTTGTCGTCAAGCTGATGGATCTTTTATGGATGAGTGAATACATTGATGTTTTTAACATGACTGTGGTATGAAGCAGGAGCGATTGCTAGACGTAACGTTACACCAGCGCCACACGCAACGCCAGTCCTGCGGATATAAAAGAATTAGGACATTTCATTCTACCGAACTACACGCAAGTGCTGAATTAATACTCACACAGGTCAGTTTATTAGACGCATTAAACTTGAGGTAACACAGCGCTGTTTCACTTGCTCTAACGGTTACACTAAAACACTAAACAGAATTTGAGTGTGTTGAATGTTGTTAGTTAGGTTGTTTGTTGGCTGTATGAGACTAAGTAAGCTAGATCAACATTAGAATAACATACAGATCATATTCCAACATTTCATCATGTTGTACTAAATAACATTGATTAGTTTTATGTACATTTGCTCACCTGTCTAATAAAGTAACATGCACTACTCGCGTCTCTGTCAAATCGAAATTAGTCGCGGACATGGAGCTCTCGGCATCTTGAAATATGTTGATCTTCGTTTTAGTCCTCTTTTTGTCTCAAAGTCTGCTTGCCATGGTCCATAATGTTTGAACAAAACAACAACAGCGTGAGCGTCTGTCGCCATGGCTACTATCATTACTAGCGCAAACCTGGTGGAAACCAGGGATAACGCGGATATGGCGCCATTGACTGGCTACTCCTCACGTCCCGTTTCCTTGGTTAAAATCGCAATTTACTCACGATTTACAAATAGTTGGAAACATATGGGATACTTTAAGTCAGAGGTCTTCACTCCTGCTCCTGGAGAGCCACTGTCCTGCAAAGTTTAGTTCCAACCCTAATCAAACACACCTGAATCAGCTCATCAAGCACTTCAGAATCGCTTGAGTATTCAAAGGCAGGTGTGGTGAAGCAGGTTGGAACTAAACTCTGCAGGACAGTGGCTCTCCAGGAGCAGGAGTGAAGACCTCTGCTTTAAGTAATCAACTAAACAAAATATATAACATTGGCCTAGTGGTTTTTGGATATTTTACTGCAAAAATCCTACATATTGTACCTTTAATCTAGTATAAACTGTCTTCGAATGTTGTTTTAGAACATTGCAAGTTGTGTAGGAATTCCAGTGAGGAAAAGTCATGTCTATTATCAGAACAACAAACATAAAACAAACACAATAGAACTACTGTCTATATAGGCTATTCACATGAACACCTTTAAACCAAAGGATTTAAACATGTATTAATTTGATATGTTACTCCACATAGGAAGAACAGACAACTAGTTACTGACCTGATGCAGACACATTTCTGAAGCGGACTGATATTGTCTTGTTCTGGAGCGAGGTTTACGCGAGGTAACGTGAAACTGCCCCAATGCGTACTGCAGTTCCATATTTCACCACAGATTTACATTGGAATTTGTGTGGCGCTGTAGTCAAGTCAAGTCAAGTCATCCTCACTTATATAGCGCTTCTAACAATGTACATTGTTTCAAAGCAGCTTTACAGAGATAAACATATAATTTAAGGTAACAAAGAATGGTTTGGTTTTATAGCGGTTCTTGAATATGATGTTTCCAGCTAAAGTTAGTTTTGATTGATTCACTTCCGTCGAAATGATCATTTGTTATTAAATTAGGGGCCGCTAAGACGACGCCGTTCTCTCTAAATAGACTTTAAACGTGAACCTATGATAAAAGCTGATGGCGTTTACATACTGTAGAGCTTGGGAGGGCTCAGAGACTGGCTGCCCCATCAGGATAGGCCTAGCGAATCCATGCGGACTAATGACTTAAAATAGGCTAGAAAATCTGAAAAAAATATGTTTTAGTAATGCAGTGTATATAGCCTAGGGGTCTATGTTTTGGAAGAATATTTTGGTGTAACACTTACTGCCACACCTGCCCTTATACAGACAAGCCGCGGCAAGGGCCAAACAATGAAAAATATGATGGATTGAAAGGAAAATTGTGAATGGGAGGGCAGGAGACTAGCTACAATGTGGTCGCCGTGTGCATAAATGTGTTCCTGATCAAGCATTAAACAAGGCTATTAAAAAGGTTGGCCACCTTTCAGGACACTGTCATCCACCAATGATATGGTAATTGGATTCCTGATAGCCTCAGAGTTTCCATAAACTATTCTTGTCTATAAGTGATTGAAAATCGCTCATAGCCTAAACAATCAAAGGACAAATTTAGCGTTAACTTGGTGGAGTGAAGATGTACTGTCGGCTTAAATTCTCAATGGGGAACCGTGTATCCAGATAACAGGGAGGAAATTGAATTTCTTATTTAGCATACTTGCTCTCATACAGCATGGAATGATTAAAATGAGATAAGAATTGAGATTATTTTAAGCTGTAGAATTGACTTTGACCAGAGGTTAATGCTTCTCTTACCTAAGAGGATGACATATCAACACTTGTACACACTAAATTTGTATCGCTTCCATTCTTGTTCGGAAGTGTCAGATTTGTGTTATTAGGGACAAGGGTCCATTTGTTTTCCATGAACTCATCCTGTGAAATATCACAAAAATTCATGCCTTATCTAGTCAGATATTAATTTCTAGTTAGTTTACACGATGTAGTTCTTTCGAGTGCTGCGTGGCATAATATGGAAAATAGGAGAAGCATAATTACACTGTCAATAAAAAAAGATCAATCGGTGCTTACACACAAAAAATGTTTTTTAAACAAAATGTGATATGAAAATGAATAAAACAATACTTTAATATAGGCCTATTTAAAAATATGTATTATTATTATTATTTAAAGTAATGGTAACACTTTGCAATAAGGTCACATTTGTTAATGCATTAGCTAATATGAACTAACAATGCGCGATAAATGCTTTATTGCATTTATTAATCTTGGTTAATGTTAGTGAATAAAAATATAAGCTAGTTGTTCATTATGTGTTCATGTTAGTTCACAGTGCACTAACTTTTTGATTTAAACATTAAGATTAATATACATTTATAGTATACCATGTATACCTATTATATTTTAAAATGAATAATTAATTAATGTGAAGGTACTGTTCATTGTTAGTTCATGTTAATGTAGTTAATAATAACAAATGAGCTTAACAATTAGCTTAATTGCTAAAAGGCTAATACTTTTTTTTACCTTTATTCATATAGCGCTTTTTACAATACAGATTGTTACAAAGCAAAGTATAATATACTTATATTTAGATGTCTACCATACCTCCCCCATTTCCATTGTGCTTGTTTGTGTGGAGGTTTTAAAGCGGGAAATGTGGTGCAGAAGAATGATATTTTCCCTCTTCTGGTTTAGACTGGCATTAGACAAATGATGGTGTCCATGAAGTTTGTGTATGTACTGCAATAGCTACCACACAAACACAGAGGGCAAAAGTTGGACCACATCAATATCTTATGTAACACGTCCAGCTGTGGTTATAATAAATGGTGTAACTGACAATACCACTTAAAGCTGTATTTACTGACCCCGTGACCCCCAGGCCCATCCAATGATCTGAAAATGTTGCAGTCAATTTATGCTGAAATATTTTGGCTCATTAAAGTAACCCGGTCCTCGCGTGTGTTCTCACATGCGATCAGATATTTGATGATAAAAGCAATATTTATTTCAACTACGTCCCCCTGGCTGATTGATTGGCTCTGGCGAAAGACGTCATTAGTGATGTAAATGGGCGATTCTCTGCATTCCTCCAAATCTATCTGATGTACATCCAGAAAAAAAAGTGCTGCACTTATTAAAAAACGAGCGCAACAACAGAACAATATTGCAGCCCATATTTATGCATCCATCATCATTTGTCGTTCCGTCACAGACTTCACATCTCACCACCACAGTTGATGAAATGTCTTTTCAATGACCTTCAAAATTATTTATATATTAAAAGAAAAATCTAATGATTGTGCAAATATCTGCATGCTACGTGAGTGACGGAGAGCAAGAAACAGGCTGTGGGTAAATGTGCGCTCCAGATGCACGGCGTTCTGGCTGAACTAACTGGCGTCTCTTTACGCAGCGAGATGGAGGGTCATTAATGGTGGACGCCGGATGCGCCCCGCTCCCCAGCAGCGCCTGTATCCCATCATTCCTCTTTCAAACTTCCTTGAATCCATCAGCTCCGGTTTGGGGCCTTCTGCGCTAGCGCAACATTCCAGAGAAATGATGTGAAACAGAAATGCATCAAATTCCTGATCTGGAATACATCGCTGGGTTATGCCTGTCCGTGGCCCCTCAGTAGATACTGTAAAAAAGGGGCTCTGGGGTGTCCACAGAAAGGCATTTTTACATCTGTGCTGCGAGGAGCTGCTAGCACCTCTGGGGAGCCATGTGTTCAGTTTAATTCTTTGAGTCTTTGGAATGTGTGAGTGTTGTAAAAGTCGCAGCTATCTATGGAACTGATTAGTGGCTTGTTCTGCATTGATAGTCTGGAGGTGTTTGTAACTTTTTTTTCAGAGTTCTAAATAAATTACAGTAAAAGGATTCATAAATGTTACAGTTACAATAGCTCAGGATTATGGGATAATAACAATACTAGGATCTGAGTATTTATTCTTAATTAAAGCTGCACAGCGTATGAGTACAAGTAAAGGATGACGTCCAAAACTGCATGCATATATATATATATATATATATATATATATATATATATATATATTTATATATATATATATATAATATATATATATATATATATATATTATATATATATATATATATATATATAGTGCTGCTGACATTTGCGGTATAGATCCAGTCTAAGATCAAATGCTGTGACGATAAGGATGGGTCAAGTTTATGAATAAATAACATTTTTCAACTCGCATTACTACTATATAGCATCTATATGTTTGAGGGTGAATCTAACCAAATGTTAAGGTTAATTATATTAATGATTGACAATAAGGAATTCATCATTGCCATAATACATCCTTTTGTTTTTGTTTGTAATTTACAATGTTTTCATTGGTGATTCTCATTACTATAATGCAGTAATGAATTTCAATGTATGAAAAAATACAATGGATTTCAATGTATGAAAAAATGTATGCAAATTCAATGCATTGGGGTCAGAAGTATTTATTTTACTTTTATTTAGCAAGGAGGATGCATTAAATTGATCAAAAATGACACAAAGATACATTTATAATGTAACAAAAGATTTCTTTAAAAAAATACTCTACACTAAGCATGGCGAGTCCGCTTAGCTACTATGCAATCCGCAGCTGGAACCAGATTCCAGAAGAGATCAGATGTGCTCCTACAGTAGTCACATTTAAACCCAGACTCAATACACATCTGTTTAGCTGTGCATTTACTGAATGAACACTGTTGCCACTGTTCGTCCGACTGTTTGTAGCCTACTGTATTTTATTTGATTTCTTATTCTAAACTGTTTTAATTATTCTTATTTCTTTTGATTATTTTAATTTCTTCTATGTAAAGCATAGAAGCATTACCATTGTGTATGTGCTATATAAATAAACTTGTCTTCCCTTGCCTTGGTTACTTTGAAACTTTCTATTCATCAAACAATCCTGGAAAAAAAATCTGTTTTTAGTGTCAGTTTTCAAAGATATTAAGCAGCACAACGGTTTACAACATTGATAATAAATAAGAAATGTTTCTTGAGCACCAAATAAGCATATTAGAATGATTGACACTGAAGACTGGAGTAATGGCTGCTTTGTCATCACAAGAATGAATTACATTTTTATATCAATTTGAAATTGATATATTATATTAATATTATATTAAATGTGCTGAGCAATGAATTGATACTGTAATTAAAATCATCTGGTCATTTCCTTTGCTTATTATTTTCCTCAGTTTCTTGACCTCTTCCTGAGGCAGTGGTAAAGAACAAGCTCCAAATAATTTTAATACAAACCTGGATAATTATCACAGGAAACTCAGTGGGATATTAAACCCTTCCCTTCCAATTGTTCTCTCTGGTTATAAATACTCTCAGTGGCCACTTCGACCTTTGTCTAGCAGTTTATATAGAACGGAGACTCAAACAACCCATAAGACAAGTTCCATAATGACAGACAAAAAGTCTACACCGCAACTCTAATTCTTTTCTCTCTCTTTTTCTCATTTCATGTCCTATGGGAGCATGGCGTGAGTAGGGCAGAGTGGATTTGTGCATCTGTCTGAAATGGTGGATGTGCCAATAAGTAGGATTTTTTTATAGGCACAGTCCTTCCTCATCCCTGTTCCTCTTCTTCTTCTAGCACAGAGGAATGTGCGGAAATGAGCAAATATAAAACATCAGTGCCTCCACACAAAAAATGTGAAGCACCCCCCATGGATCTAACCCCTTTCCCACCAACTCCTCACAATCTGTGTCTCCTTATAATTCCTCTGGCTTAGAGACGTCTGGCCTGGTTCAAGAGTCTGGACTTCAACCAACATATTGTTTACCAGCATCCTTCTGCAGAAATTTACAGTGAACCTCTGAAAATAGCATGAAAGACAGAAGACCAAAGGAACTTCAAGGTTACGTATATATAACCCCCATTCCCTGAGTAGGGAACAGAGACGATACGTTGTGACGACGAATGGGGTTTCGCTTAGAAAGCCTATCCACTTCGAGATTATAAAATGAGCCAATGGCAAGAAAATGCCATGGGTCTGCGGAATTTGCATAGCTTAACTCTGCTCCACCTCGTGGGTATATAAGGAAGGACGCTGGCAGCATGCAGTTATGTTTTAATGCTGAGGAGCCAAGACTGAACTTAGGCGTTCCCGCGGTACAGCGGAAGTGGCAGGGAGACGTAACGTAACGAGGCTTACATAAGTAACCGAGACGTTCCCTTTCGTAGTCACTACGAGTTACGTTGTGACAACGAATGAGGTTCCCAATCTAATCATGCCACCTCGGCTGTCTTCTAGTGCCCTGCGTAAGTCTGAGCTCCCTGTCGTGAGACTAGCATGGACGAAGGACTCCTACTTAACACTGGAATATCAAGGTACACTGGGAAGCATATCTCAGAGCAACACAATAGCGGCGTTTCCACTGCCGGGCCAGGGCCGAGCCGTGCTAGTTAGTGCCAGGGCCAGTCGCGTTTCCACTGTCACTTCCGGGGCTTGATCGGGGCTTACTCGGGGCCAACGGCCAGGATTTCTGGCCCGTCGAATACCTTGGGCCAAAGCAGGCCAGCTCGGGCTAGAGGCGTGTTCAAGGTAAAAGGCGGAGTTTATCGGTGTTAGGGAAAGTTATGGTCTGCGGCAAGATGCACATTTCACTTTTTTATATCACGCAAAATAATCGCTGCTCGAAATGGAGAATCGCCTGTACTGGTCTGTCGAATATACCAAAGCTCTTCTGAGCATTTGGCAGAAGAAAGGGTAGGCTACAACGTCAATTTGAACGGCGTGTGAAGAAACGAGGATGTTATAAAATACATCGATGCTGAATTTTCTAAGCTAACCATTCAACGCTTCAAGTTCGGGAAAAAATAAAACAGTTGTGGGCGCAGTATTGTACAAGGCGATTAAAACGCACAATGGAGCGTTCCGCGGAGCTCAGAAAAGGAACTTTCCATGGTTCGACTTGATGGACGGTGTGCTAGGTCACCTTGTTCTGTGTCACCGTCCCTCTGTTAGTGGCGACTCGCGAGACAAGTCGGGACACTATTGCAGCCACGGCCGGTGAGTTAATATACATGCTATCTTCCTGTTTAAAAAATAAATGAATTCATAATACCCACTGAAATGGCTCGCTGTTAGCCCTGCCCCGGCCCTGGCCCAACAGTGGAAACGCGGCTAATGCCTACCCGAAGGGAGGACTGAAACACTGCATTCTGTCTACATAAGCATGGAGGGTGCATACTGGACAGAGCAGTGCAAGGCTGGGGCTATGTTTACACGGAAACGATCTGAAGAGAAAACGCAAAAGTGAGTTGC